>CP092878.1:1206300-1391669 GCA_030710605.1 Cordylochernes scorpioides | reverse complement strand
TCCTATTGAGTCTTTCTACGGCGCCATTACTCTGAGGTCTCCAGGCTGTGGTATTCACTGCACCAACCCCCATGGCCTTGCAAACTCCCTTAAATATGCAACTCATGAATGCAGAACCTCGGTCAGAGAGTATTGTTTTTGGTACTCCAAAGGTAGTGATTATCCTCTCCAATAAGGCCCTAACCACTGTATTGGCGCACTGGTCCTTAGTAGGAATCAGAATTGGAAACTTAGTAAATAGATCCACAATAGTCAAAATACTTGAATAACCTCTTGGGGTTGTCTCCAATGGTCCTATGAAGTCGAGAGCTAGGTGCTCAAAGGGTTTTTTCGGGTCTAAAGTGGGGAGCATTAGCGGCTTTGGCTACGCCTTGATTTGATAGCTGACAACTCTCGCATCTGCGTATATATTTCCGGACTTGAGTCCTCATACCAGGCCAGTAATAATCACCCTTTAGCCTTCTCATAACCTTTTTAACTCCGAAATGACCTCCAGTAGGGATATCATGATGATAGCTGATCACTGTTTCCCTAAAACCTGTAGGAACCACCTTCACGCAGGTACCCCTTTCATTCTTTGTAACGAGGTAATTGTCTTGTAGCCTATACTCTCGGCTATTATACTTTTCTATGCTTCCCGATTTTAGTTTCAATAACCTATTTATTACTGGGGCCCATCCTTTCTCTTGAAGCAAGCCTTCCCATATCTGATTACTATTTAATAAGGGGGGCCGACGGTCTCTTACCACCGCGGCCACCACCCTCCTATCTTGTGATAGGTTTGGATCATCCTCGCACGGGAACCTACTAAGGAAGTCGGCTACCGTGTTTTCCTTCCCCGGGACATAAATGAATGTAACGTTGAAGTCTTGGATGATCTCTGCCCACCTAGACAGTCGGGCGTTCTTATAATCAGACCCCTTATTATAAGTAATCGGTTTATGGTCAGTATGTACTTCTACCCTACTGCCCGCCAGGAGGTGTTTAAAGTGTTGTAGGGACAACACTACTGCATAAGCCTCCTTTTCTATTGTGGAATAGCGGATCTCAGGACCTGTCAGTCGCTTGCTATAATAGGCAATTGGCCTCACTGTCCCATTGACCTCCTGCTGGAGGCAAGCGCCTACCGCTATTCCACTGGCGTCAGTGTTCAGGATGAAAGGTATCCCAATTGTTGGGTGAATTAGTAGTGGCTCACTGGTTAATATTTCCTTCACCGTCTCAAAGGCTGACTGCTCTATCATACCCCAAGCAAATCTATGTCCCTTCCTTAATAGGTTGCTCAATGGAGCCAGGACTTCACCTGCGTTGGGAATAAAGCGTCGGTAGTAGTTAACTGTACCCAATAGACTTCTGACTGCCTTGATGTTATGAGGTCGTTTCAAATCCCTGAGATCGGCGACATTATCCCACATGGGTTTGATCCCATTTTGGTCAATTACATGACCCAGGTACTCTACCGAGTCCCTGAAGAGATAGCTCTTCCCGTATTTGGCCTTCAAACCGAACTTACTCAGGCGCTCGAGTACAGCGGCGAGGTCCGCTACATGCTGCTCGTGAGAGTCGCTGTAGACAATGACGTCATCGATGTACAGGCGAACGCATTTGAACAACAAGTCACCCAGGACCAAGTTCATGGCCCACTGGAAGACCTGTGCTGAGTTTTTAGCTCCTTGTGGCAAACGCGTGAAGCGGTATCTCCCCCAGGGCAGAGAGAAGGTAAAATAATCTCTGTCACTCTCCGGGATGTGAATCTGGAAGAATCCAGAAGTCAGATCTAATGTGCTGAAGACTTTTGCACCCGCAAATGCGCGCAGATTGTCTTCAACACGGGGTATCGGGAACGGGAAGAATTCAGTTGCCTCATTGATCATACGTAGATCCATGGTGATGCGAACACCACCATCAGTTTTGGCAACCGGGATTAGAGGGGAATTCCACCGAGAGGTACTCCCTTCTATTATCCCTACTTCCTCCAGTTCGTCTACTAACGTTTTCACCTTTGAGACTAATCTGTTCGGGTTCGGATATTGCCTCCTATATACTGGTTTGCTAGTCAGCATCCTCAGTTTCGGAGCTGTGATGGTGGAGCCATTCCCCATATCTCTTATGTCCCTACAGAAACAATGGCTGAAGGCCCTGAAAATATCTTCGCCCGTGCGGATTTCGTTTAAGGGTATCCTGGGTGGTTGAGGAGACATTTCTATCGCTTGTAATGAGGAAAGAAAGGCCGACTTGGTCGGATCTTCCTTCCTTTCGTAATCGGATCTAATACTTCCGTCATAGCTGAGGTTTAGTTTCAGAGCTCGGAAACCTGGTAATCCGAGTATGCCATCAAATCCTATTTCCCCCATGTGACAATACTCGAAGGTCGTTCTTACCTCCCTAATGGGCTTACCATTCACCACTGCCCCTATTTCTAACACCTCACTCCCTAATGACCTTAAAGATTTGCTTGATATACCCTTAAGGTAAGTTGGCTTGTTTAGTCCCTCAGTGCATATACTTAAATTATCGATATTTACAATATTGGCCTCTGAGCCCGAGTCTATGATAAATTTTAGAGACCTCTCGCTCAGAGACCTCTCCTTATTTAATATATATACATTTATGGCAGGCAAACTGGCCGCAAATCCCCCTCCTGCCTTGAGGCAAGCCGGACCTAGTTTTTTCTCTGTGTCTGCTGGCAATCCCGGATGAGGTGCCCTGGTTCACCACACCTGTAATACTTGGGTGGTGGCCTCCTTACATCTTGTTTCTTATACTCCACTCCGGGGTTCTCCTCCTTTTCACCGTTAGGGTTTCTCTTTTCTTGTCTAGGTGGAGGTGGATCCTGTTGTTGCCTGGATGGTTGTTGTGCAGGTCTCCTTTGCCAGTTCCTGAAGGGAGCTCCCCTCCTGTTATCTTCGGTGTTATCTCCGTAATCCCTTCTTCCTGCGGGGTGTGATGGCCACCTTCCTCCTCCGTTACTTGTATTATTGGTACTCCCTCTTTGTCTCCTAAGGGCTGTATTCTCGATTTCTAGTGCTTCCATTTTCTTCTCCAGCTCGGCCAATTTGCTGCCCATGTCATCCAGCCTCTGGCCGTTCCTGTCGGCGCTGGAGCGCTGCGCCTCCCTGTAGTCCTCCTCTCTTTGCTCCAGCCACTGTAGCTTGGCGACCAGGGTCTCCCAGGGTTCGCCTTGGTAGAGGTGAGCCTTTTCCCACAGGCTGGGGCAGAGTCCGTCGATGAAGACCTCAGCGACCTCCGAGATGCCTATCTTCAGGCCATCCGACTCTGCTCCTGCCGCAAGGTCCCTCACCCGTGCGGCGAAGTCCCGGACCTTCTCCCCGGCTCCCTGTCTACAGGAGAAGAACTGGCTCCTCATCTCCCTTGTAGAGACCCTCTTTCGGAACCGCCTCTCTAGACTCTCCTTCAGTTCTTCGTACCCGAGGCGGATTTGCTGGGATTGTAGGGCAAACTCCCTCGCAGCCCCCGGAGGTGGTTGTCCAAGAGGATTCTTTTTCTGGCGTCGTCCAGGGCCCTTAGGTCGTAGACAAGCTCAAAGTCCTTTATGAATTTTGTGAAGGGGACTATGCCCTTCCCTTCAAACTTCTCCAGGTTGTACAGCATGGAGGGCAGCTGGGCTTGGCTAGCTGCGGCATTCTCTTTATCAGCAGGCATGGTCCTCAGTTGTTGGATCTACGGGAACTAGGCATTAGATTCCACCTTGACCGTAACAGTAGTATGAAGACCCATAGTGGTGGGCAAAGTGGAGAATACGAAGTGGAAGGGGGGAAGAGAGACCTTCTTTACAAATGTGTACTAACATTAAAACAAGGTTGTGAAAATTCTTTTCAACGACGTATTACACTAAAACGAGATTGTGACAATTCTAAAAAAAAAAAAAACGATATACTAACACTAAAATAATGTTGTGAAAACTTCTTTCAATTGTGAACTAACCTTAAGACACGGTTGTAAAACGGTGTGCTGCACAAAGACAAGGTTGTGACAACTCTTAAAATGACACACCAACATTAAAACACGGTTGTGAAATTCTTTAAAGATGAACTAGCATTAAAACACGGTTGTGAGATGGTGTACTACACAAAGACAAGGTTGTGACAACTCTTAGAATGACACACTATCATTAAAACAGGTTGTGAAAACCTTTAAAGATGAACTAACATTAAAACACGGTTGTGAGACGGTGTACTACACAAAGACAAGGTTGTGACAACTCTTAAAATGACACACCAACATTAAAACAAGGTTGTGAAAATTCTTTAAAGATGAACTAACATTAAAACAGGGTTGTGAGACGGTGTACGACACAAAGACAAGGTTGTGACAACTCTTAGAATGACACACTATCATTAAAACAGGTTGTGAAAATCCTTTAAAGATGAACTAACATTAAAACACGGTTGTGAGACGGTGTACTACACAAAGACAAGGTTGTGACAACTCTTAAAATGACACACCAACATTAAAACACGGTTGTGAAATTCTTTAGAGATGAACTAACATTAAAACACGGTTGTGAGACGGTGTACTACACAAAGACAAGGTTGTGACAACTCTTAAAATGACACACCAACATTAAAACACGGTTGTGAAAATTCTTTAAAGATGAACTAACATTAAAACACGGTTGTGAGACGGTGTACTACCTAAAGACAAGGTTGTGACAACTCTTAGAATGACACACTATCATTAAAACAGGTTGTGAAAATCCTTTAAAGATGAACTAACAATAAAACACGGTTGTGAGACGGTGTACTACACAAAGACAAGGTTGTGACAACTCTTAGAATGACACACCAACATTAAAACACGGTTGTGAAATTCTTTAGAGATGAACTAACATTAAAACACGGTTGTGAGACGGTGTACTACACAAAGACAAGGTTGTGACAACTCTTAAAATGACACACCAACATTAAAACACGGTTGTGAAATTCTTTAGAGATGAACTACCATTAAAACACGGTTGTGAGATGGTGTACTACACAAAGACAAGGTTGTGACAACTCTTAAAATGACATACCAACATTAAAACACGGTTGTGAAATTCTTTAGAGATGAACTAACATTAAAACGCGGTTGTGAAACGGTGTACTACACAAAGACAAAATTGTGACAACTCTTAAAATGACACACTATCATTAAAACAGGTTGTGACAACCTTTTGAAGATGACATACAAACACTGAAACAGGCTGTGAGGACTCTTTAAGGATGATCCTTTAGCACTAAGGCACATATTGTGGCTTAAAATAAAGAGAAAAAATGAGAACGCCTTAAAATCATCATAGCCTTAGGACAAAAACGTAGCATAAAATAAAAAGTAAACTGAAAAAAAAATTTTTTTTCAATTCATCATAATACTAAGACAAAGCTGTAGCTAAAATAAAAAAATACATAAGGAGGACTGTAAACTCTTTAAGCCGCATCCTAACCAAAAAAAAAAAACAAAGTGTTGTAAAAAAAAAAAACTGAGTAACTCTTTAAAGTTATATACCAACACTAAAACAAAAATTTGCAGCAAAAAAAAAAAACTGAAAACCCTTTAAGGAAATTCTAGCTTCTCAAAAGGAGAATACATATTTGTTATTTAATATAACCTAATATTATAACTAATATAGACCTATGTATATAAATTAGTGTATACAGTTGCTGAAATTTAGGTAAATCAGCTTATACTAACTCTCAGTGCATATTATGTACTATTTACAAATATTGGCCTCTAGTCTAAAACAAATTATCTATTAACACTACGCGGTGAAGAGCCAAAAATAGTTCTATCGAGGCGATAGTGCGGTCAACAGCTACGCTTTAAATATTGAATGCACTTTCTTCTATCATCTTCCCACCGTCTTTCTATCAATCTTTATCTTCTATTTACAAACTCTTTATCAGCCTCCTACAATTCTTTCCCTTTCAACATCTTTCTGCATCTTTCTACAATTCTTTCTTAACACAAAGCAATAACGCACCATCTATGCATATAAAATAAAAGGATTTAAAAGCGCTAATGTTTCTTTTATACATAAAACAAACTTCTACTGTCCTTACTGCGATGAAAAAATATATTGGGAGGGCTTGGCTCATCAGTGGTGAACCCTCCCAGCGGTTTCGCCAATTTAATCCACCAGACCGCTTCTCAGAGCTCTAATACTGTATTGGATCATTCTGCTTTTATATGCTACAATGAAGGATGGAATCTTAGAAATGGTTTTTAAGTAAACTATGGACATAAGCATATAGGACAGCAGCATTACATTTAAATATTTGCTTCGAGCAATGCTCTTCAGCAAACTTTAAAGACAAGGCCAGTTAGGCATAAATTAACACATTTATGCCTAACTGGCCTTGTCTTTAAAGTTTGCTGAAGAGCATTGCCTCGCCTGCGTCTTCGGGCCAGTCGTAGCCGTGATACAACAGCGCGTCCTGTGGCCGGGCCACATCGCCTTGGTAACCATAGATGTCCACGGCGAGGAGATGACGGCCATCGCCGTTCATCTGGCGCATGAACCCCGGGAGAGAAACCGACAACTGGAGCTCCTGGCGGCGACAGCGGCACAGGAGAAGGAGGGGGCCTGCTGGATCATCGGCGACTTTAACATCAGGGATCGGGGCCCCTCATCATCATCATCTTCGGATGCCCTCGCCGCTCTTCTGGACCTGGCCGCGCTGGTCGACGTGGCCACCCAGTTCGATGCCGCCCACCTGCCCACCAGAGTCGCCATGCACAGCGACCAAGTCGAATCCAACCGCCTGGACCGGATCCTCGTCCCTGCTGGAGTCCTGGATCGCGTGTCCATCTACGCGACCAGCCACTACCACCTCTCGGACCACCGCCTCGTGCTTCTCCAGGTGGGCCCGCCCACCACCGCCGTCTCCTCCCCCACCCAGCCTCGCTTGGCCGCGATGCTCCGCTCGGGCCTTGTTCTCGAACATCTGGCTGGTTACATACGGGAGCTCGAGGAAGACACGGCGCACGATGACGACGACGGGATCCTATGGGACAGGTGGACCACCATCAAGGCGGGACTGCTGGCGGAGGCCAGATCCCTGCACGATCCGCGCCACGCTGCCAGCGACAGCTACATCTATAGGGCAAGGCGCTATATCGCGGCGCAGCTCGAGGCCTCCTCCATCCGGGCCAACTACCCATCGCTGCCAGACCTAGCACGCACCATCCGCCTCCGACGCCCGGTCAGCGTCATCAGGGACGAGCAGGATAGCATCATCGAGGGCCCCGAGCTTCGGCGGAGGGCGTTCGCGACCTTCCAGCCCCGGTTCGCCCGCCCCACCAGCGATCCAGCTGCGGGAGCTGCCTTCATCGCCAGAAGCGCGCCCACCACCACCCGCGAGCTGAGTGAGGAGGACCCGCTCCACCGGCCGGACATCAGCCCCAGCGAGATCGCCAACGCTATCGAGCACCTCCCTCGCGGAAAGGCCCCAGGCCAGGATGGCTTGCCGTGCGAGCTCCTCGTCGCCTTCAGCGAGGACTTCTTCGCGGAAGCTCTGGCCCGGGTGTTCGCGGCTTCACGGCTCCGCGGTGCCCTACCTCCGTCGACGCGGCGCAGCTCCATCTGCCTCGTGCCCAAGGCCCGCGGAGGTCGCGGCCTTGATGGCTACAGGCCTGTCGCGCTGCCCTCGGCCGACAAAGGGTCCTGGCCGCCATCCTTCACCGGCGCCTCAAGCCCCACCTGCGGACCCTTGTGCCGGAATGCCAGACCTACGCCGTCCCCGGGAGGTCCCCGTCATGGAACATCGCCATGGTGACGGACGCCGTCGAGGAGGCCACCGCCCTGGGCTCGCCGCTGGCCGTCAAGGGCGTCGATCTAGAATCCGCCTTTGACTCACTAGACCGCGGCTTCCTGGAATCCCTGTTGATCTCCCTCCGCCTCCCGCCGGCCTTCTTGGCATGAATCAACATCCTCTACGCCGGGGCGGACGCTACGATCCGGGCCGGAGGCTTCTATACCACCGCCTTCCCCCTCCTCAACGGCCTAAGACAGGGTTGCGCCGTGAGTGCCGCACTCTTCAGCATCGCCACGGGGCCGCTGCTACGTCGCCTGGAGTTGACCCTCGGCGTGGGCAATGTCATCGCCTACGCCGACGACATCGTCCTCCTATTCCATCGCGACGGAGACTTCGAACGGGTGGCGACCGTCTTCGAGGAGTACAAGCAGGCCTCCGGGGTTGGCGTGAACCTCCGGAAGAGCGCTGGCCTCTGGTGCGGCGCCTGGCGCAACCGCGGCGACTCCCCTCTCGGCGCCTCCTGGTCGACCACCTCCATCAGGATCCTCGGACTCGACATCGCCCCCAGGAGCACCGTCGCCCACCGGGAGCAGAATCTCCTGGCCCTCCTGGAGACTGCGTGCCGCAGATGGACGCCCTTCACCCGCGGCCTCTCCCTCGTCGGACGAGCAAGAGCGGCGAACACGCTAGTGGGGTCCACGATCCAGCACCACCTGCATGGATACCTCCCATCACCCCCGACCATCGCCAAGCTGCAGGCCCGACTGGCGAGGTTCGTCTGGGGGCCAGACCACACCGCGTGGCTTCCCGCCAACGTCACGGCGAGGCCAGTTGCCATCGGAGGCCTCGGCCTTCTCGACCTCGCGACCCAGCTCCAGCTCGCCTGCCTCAAGGGGGTACAGGTCGCGCTCCGTGGGGGCATTCTAGGAGCAATAGTTCCCCAGGCCTCAAAGGCCCATAAACCGAATACCTTTGCTGCCACCAGGTCACACAGCCAAAAAGAATGATGCATTCTCCATGCACCGAGCGGCCATTGGTAGGCCCCTCGCGCCCGCCATTATGGTCTGGCTCCATGGGGTTGACCATTCACCCACAGGCGTCTCCGAGAGTTCATTGGCAAGGTTGCTGACCGAGCCCTCCCGTTCGGACTTAGTTAAACCCGTCCTATAGGACCCTAATAGGACTCCCCCCCCTTTGGCCCTCGAACCTTTGATCACAGTACTCCCTGAATATGCCGTCGAATCAAGGACCTCTGAGGTTCTGAGGTTTTACGCAGGGAAACCACGTGAAGGCGGGAGGGTGGTACTGCTGTGTGCACCCCTTGGTTTTTCAACACCAGGCCTAGCCCTGGTGCAATTTTCGCACACGGCAAGGACGCTCCCAATGGCGCACACACAGAGCGAAGGCCCAAGAGTTTCAAGACTCGTGCGCCCCTCGGCGGATCACGCCAAGGGCGGACCACCAGCTTACAGCTTCACTGAGGGTCCACCAGTGGTACTCCGACGCAAGGCAAACACGCAGAGACGCCTCTCCACTCCACTCCCCTCTAGAGTGAGTGTAGAGGGTGGGAAAACTTCTTTCCCCTGCTCCGTGGGGGCAGATAGAAAATTCGGCAAAGCCAGGGACGATATAGGCTCAACATAGGCCCTTGCGTCCCCTGTATTTCGCTGAAATCTAGATCACACAGCCAAAAAGAATGATGCATTCTCCATGCACCGAGCGGCCATTGTTTGGCCCCTCGCGCCCGCCTTCATGGTCTGGCTCCATGGGGTTGACCATTCACCCACAGGCGTCTCCGAGAGTTCATTGGCAAGGTTGCTGACCGAGCCCTCTCGTTCGGACTTAGTTAAACCCGTCCTACGCTCCAATAGGACTCCCCCCCCCTTTGGCCCTCGAACCCTTAGTTCCCAGTACTCCCTGAATCTGCCGTCGAATCAAGGACCTCTGAGGTTCTGAGGTTTACGCGGGGAACCAACGCGAAGGCGGGGGGGTGGTACTACTGTGTGCACCCCTTGGTTTTTCAACACCAGGCCTAGCCCTGGTGCAATTTTCGCGCACGGCAAGGACGCTCCCAATGACGCACACACAGAGCGAAGACCCAAGAGTTTCAAGACACGTGTGCCTCGCCTCAGACAACCAAGGGCAGATGGCCAGCTTACAGCTTCACTGGACATCAGCCAGTGGCACCCCTACGGAGGACAACACGCAGAGACGCCTCTCCACTCACTCCCCTCTAGAGTGATTGTAGAGGGCGGGAAAAACTCCTTCCCCGCGCTCCGTGGGGGCATTCTAGGATTAGCTTACTACCCAGGCCTGGGAGGCCCATAAGTATTAACCCTCCTTCTTAATACGAAACCTTACAGCCCTCTGGTTGGCAGGAGGGTATTTTTTACTTCATCTTCTTTCAACCACACCAGGGGGAACGAACATGGAAAAACCCCCCCCTGACTCTACCAGCATGCAGACAACCAAGTATTCTTGGCTTCCTTAAGATGTTCCACACTAGGACTAGGTACTCTCCTGTACCCAAGAACCTCCCATCTCTTCGGAAGTTAGAACCTCGAGGTCTCTCCACTACCTAGAGTCAGAGGGTTTTGTATACCGATTGCTTTTCGCCATGACAAGATATGTGTAGAAAGTACCTTGGCATGCCCACGGGGACTTCGGGGAAGCAGCAACCGGTAGACCCTGTTTCACTACCCACCTTGCGATCCACTACGATCGTCAGTCTTCCTTCCAGCCTACTAGCACTCCACTAGATCATCGGCAAGCAACCCACTGTGGTCAACTGCGACACCTAACAGTTGAGGAAGAGCTCACTAGCGACGTCGTGAGCTCTTTCCAATAACCTCCAGTGGGATTTCAGGAGCTCCAGTTCAGTAGCTCCTCGTACCCTAATACATTCTTCCACCCCTCTGGGGACCCTCGGGCAATCCACGATAAAGTGGTTGGCACTTGCCCCAGGACTCCCACAAACGCAGTTATCGTCCGCCTTAATGCCGAAACGCGCCAAACTGAGAGGGAACGGGCCGTGTCCCGTGATCATTCTGTTTAGTTTGTGCGAGAGGATCCGTCCGTTTCTTTTAGGAGTTTTAATCCATTTGAACGTCTCGCGACCGTTCATTGATTCCGCCCATCGATTTACCCAAAGCTTATCTATATGCGCCCGGATACGCTTATATGTCTCTTTTTTTGGAATTGGGGTCACCACGTCCCTTCCAGACCAGCATCCCTCTTTTGCCAGTTTGTCAGCCAGTTCATTACCCTCAATTAGAGAGTGCCCTTTCACCCAGCAAAACTCGGGGGGATTATCCATGACTTTCAGCAAGTCCACAATTTCATGCGCCATCTGACCCTTCTCCAATGAGATGGAGACGAGGGCAGACATGCAATCTGAGTAGATTGCTTTGGGAGATAGATTTTCTCTCCTGCACCAGATCAGAGCTTCTCTGATTGCGACCAGTTCAGCTGAATACACCAGCTCATCGTGCCTTAATTTCAGAGTTCGTTGGCCCACTACCAAGCCTTCACTGAAAATGGCGATGCCAGCCCCAGTCCTCTTACCATATTTGCTCCCGTCTGTAAATATTTCTAGATCTCTGCCAGACGGCGAGCTCTCAGCCCACTTCCATCTTGGTTCCCATTCCACACCCTTATCTGGATCCCTCGCCCACTCAAGCTCCTCAGGTGAGATGCCTAAGTCGTTTTGTGTTCTGTCGACCCAGATAAGCTGCCTCAGTTTCTCTTCCTCCAGCCTTAGAGAAACAGGAGTCAGGCCCGAAATCACCAGCAAGGCCTCTGTACTGGTGGTACAGTACCCCCCAGTGATCCTCAGAGCCGCTACTCGCTGTACTGCCTCCAAGGTTGCACCAACCTTCCTGTCATGGTTCCTCTTCCACCACGCTCTTGAACCATACAGGAGAATTGGCTCAACGCAGCTGAGGTAGAGATTCCTGAAGATCACCCCTTCCTTGCCCCCTCTAAGGAGTGCCAATCTGCAGAGTCTCGATAATGCAGACTTGGCCCTCAGCCCTATGTCCTTGGCGTGGTCCATCCAGCTCAAATTGTTATTTATTACCACACCAAGGACTTTCATCTGCTTAACTATCTGTATTTTTTCGTCCCCCAGCAGTAGTAAGGGGTTGTGTTCGTATTCAACGCCAGTCCGTTTGGCGCGCACGTCTCGCGATTTGAAACTTAGAGCCCGTGTTTTGCTCGCGTTAAATTCGAGTCCCACCTGTTCAACCCAGGCCTTCAGCCTACGAATGCTTTCATTGGCCAGAGTCTCGGCCTTTCTTCGGGATTTCTCACTAATAATAAGGTAGGTGTCGTCAGCATAGGCTACCACACTGGAGCCTACTGGAAGTTCCTTGCAGAGAATAGTGTCAGCCACTATATTCCACAGTATGGGACCGCAGCAGGAACCCTGTGGGCAGCCCTTTGACAGTATTCGGTGTATCTCTACCGCACCTACCTTGATTGAGACCCGCCTGTCTCGTAAGAAATCCCTCACTAAATTCGCCAGGTTAAAGGGACATCCCTTTGCGTCGAGGGCATGTACAACCGTATTCCAGTTTAGGTTGTCAAAAGCCCCAGAGATGTCGAGGGAGATTGCGATCACCCAATCCCCTCTTGCAGTACCCGTTTCAATCTTGCCCAAAATCTCTTCAAGACAAGTGGTTGTAGATCGTCCCCTCCTAAAGCCGTGTTGGGAACTGGAAAGGTGTCCGCCAGATTCTAGCCACCTTGTCAGTCTTTGTGCCAGAAGACTGTCCAGCACTTTTCCCAAACATGAAAGGAGGGACACAGGCCTATAGTCCTTTGCTGTAGCGCCTGTTCTACCACTCTTGTCAAGCAGCGCGATCCGCGCTGCCTTCCACGCCCTCGGAAATCTGCCCAATTCCATGCATCGATTGTATAACCTGGTAAGAAGTGCCCCATGACCTCTTACCAGAGCCTTCACGATGGTGTTGTCAATACCATCAGGACCAGGGGATTTTCTGGTCCCGAACTTGAAGGCTGTCCTCTTCACCTCTCTCTCGGTGAAAAGTGGATCCATGCGCCCCCTACTCGTCAACACCACCTCACTCTCCGGGTGCCCCACCCCGAAGTGCACGTCCAGAATGTGAGACAGCGTATCCGAGAGGTCAAGAGTGTACGAGCCATCACTCTTCCTTAAAAGCTTTAAGGCCGTGGGAATTCGAATCTTATCTGCGGCCAATTTGTATGGCAAGCCATACTTATCGTCCATCAGTGTTCTGCTACACTGAGCTCGCCAATGACCTCTACGCGCTTTCCGCGTTCTCTTTTTGTACTTGGCCACTTCCGCCCTGTACCTTATCCATTTTTCTGCTCTTTCGCTTTCATTACATCTCTGCACTCTTCTTCTTAGCGCTCGTATACGCTTGCGCTCCACCTCTAGGTCATCACTCCACCAGGGCTGCTTTTTCCTCTTAAAGGAAATAACAGCTCCAGTACCAGGTCCAAGACCTCTGCTCGTAGTAATGATATCAAGGTGAAACCCGTCTACGGCGCTATCCAGATCGTCACAATCAACTGCTCGTTCTAGGTCATTTTCAAGTTCAGTGTTGAACTTTTTGAGAAATCTCGCGATGTTCGCTCCCCTGACACTGTACCTGGGGGTTCTCTCTACAGAGGCCGGGTTCGCTGAACTCTTTGCCGTGAAGCTAATTAGCTTGTGGTCACTGGCAACAGTGAACTCGGCTTTCCAAGAGTCCTTGATGAGTCCACTTCCCTTAAATAGAGTTAGGTCTATTACGCTCTCGCCCATTTGCGTGCTAAAAGTCGGAGTGCCCCAATCGTTCCATACCTCCAGACCGTGAGATAGTGTACCAAAGCCGACTTCATAGTGAAATTGCTGGCTCGGCAACTCTGGAGCTGACGTCACTGCCTGTGGAAGTAACCCGTGCAAGGCCGCGTGGGCACGAGACTGATTCCTTTTTCTTCTCTCGTTGTTTACTATTTAATCTTTTAGATATTTCCTTCTTTCTCTTTATATAGAATAATAAAAACTATCTTTTTGTTTGTTAAGTTAATTAACCGACTGGCTAATTATTTTCAACACTACATCTGGTGGAGACGCCGGGTAGATTCCCTTCTAGTATTTTAACCTGGACGGCAAGTTGAGAAGAAGCCGACGTTTACAAAGTTTGCCACCACTCTTGGTCGAAATGGTGAACGAAGAAGAAAAGCCGCATGTGCAGCCGGCAGCTTTCACATATCTGCAACAACCAAGAAACCCCCCGAATTTCTCCGGAAAAGGTTCTGAACTCGCCCATCTCTGGTTGAAAGATTACAGCCGCGTTGCTGCCTACAATGGATGGGACGAATCAATGTGCTTGGCCAATGTAGTCTTCTTTCTGGAAGGAGCAGCGAGATGCTGGTTCGACAACGTAGAGGAAAGCATCACGACATGGAATACGTTTAAAGAAGAATTCACCAGAACGTTCGGTGATAAAGAAGACTACGCCAGAAGGATTGAATCGTCCCTCAAGGTAAGAGCGCAAAAGCCAGACGAGTCGGTCGAACTCTACATCCAGGACGTGCTGAACCTCTGTCGACAACTGAACCCGAACATGTCGGAGGAGGACAGGGTGGGCCACCTCATGAAAGGAGTGGCTGAAAACATTTACCAGGCCCTTCTTGCAATTGAAGTGACAACGACCGGGGAATTCACTCAACACTGCCGGCGTATTGAAAAGCTAAATAAAAATAGAATCAGCAGTGTTAGATTTGAGAGAATCCCCACCGTTTCGGCGATTAATGAAAATGAGTACCACCCTTTAAAGGAAATGATCAGAGAGATCATCAGGGAGGAGCTTCGATCTGCTCCGAATGAACTAGATAATCTTCCTCCTCCGCAGGGATTAGAAGATAGAGTTTGGCAGAGAGTCGAACAAAATCTAGCACCCATTGACAAACAACCAGTGTTCCACTCCGGAAGGGCGGTCAAGAATTTCCGAAGTGGACAACAAAATGCAGGGGAAGCGGTGAGAAGGAAAACGGACGAATTCCGCACCAGAGAAAACATTCCCATATGCTTTTATTGCAATAGACCGGGACATGTCGCAAAGCATTGTTGGGATCGACGCCGCGACCGTGATGAGAACGAACCAAGTAGGACCCAAAACCGATTTTATTATGGCCGTAGAAGACCCGGAACCATCTATATGGCCGACTTTATGACGCCGCATATGGAACAATCTGATCGGAACAACTCTCCTCGACGCAATTTACCAAGAAGTTCTTCTCCCTATCCTGGACGCGGGAGACCGATGACAGGACGTCGCTACTCTAGATCGCCAGGCCGGACTCCTAGCCGATCTCCTCATAGAGACGTGCAGGAAAACTAGGAAGCACGGCCTGTAAGGGAGGTAAGGTCGGACATTGTTTAAAGCCTCCACAGACGCGAGCCGACCTAGACGATAACTACATGTGGGTGAGTATCAATGGCCGTCATGTCGAAGCTCTCATTGACACAGGGGCGTCATATTCGGTCGTTTCCAGCAATTTTAGAAAGACGATGAAAGCTATAATGTTTGAGAGCCCGAACATAACTTTAAGGGTCGCAAACAATCGTTTTGTTGCTCCGCTAGGAAAATGTCGCCTAAGAGTAGAAATAAATGGCCTTCAGCGGATCTTCGAATTTCTCGTTCTTCCAAATTGCAGCCACGACGCCATCTTGGGATGGGATTTTCTCGAGTCTTCAAAAGCAGTTATTGACTGTGGTCATTCTGAAATTTCGTTTTCAGAGACGTTAAATGAGGACCAAACCGCGGCACAACTTCACTTAGCATCGGACGACATCATTCCTCCAAAGTGTACCAAGAGGGTATTGACCCGGACGCCTAGCGTAACTGGGATTAAAAATTGCGCAGTTGAAGGTGTGAGGCAACTTTTCTTGGAGAAAGAATTATTTGTACCATCGTCCTACCTTACCATATGGCATGGCCAAGCGTATCTATGGGTGACCAATTTTAGCAAGCATCCGAAAACAATCCCTTCGGGCATGTGCCTAGCTCATTTATTCAGAGTCCAGCCGCAAGAAGTTTGCCCAATCATGGAAAATCATTCGAATAATGAGTCCAAAAGTGCCAAGTCACCCATCAGGATAACCAATTTCGAGTGTCGCGAAGAAAGTGTCGGGAGCTCCGAGCAGCTTATGAGAATGGAACAAATCTCGGCCTGCATTTCTCCTGAGCTTCCTCTGCTTCACAAGACCAAACTTCTGGAGCTTCTTGAAAACTTTTCGGAAGTGTTCGGTCCGATCGATAAAACTACTTCTAGGATAATTACTAAGCACAGGATAAATACGGGCGACGCCAAACCATCAAAAAAGATGCCGTATCGGGTCTCACCTTCTGAAAGGAAGGTAATTCAAGAAGAAGTTGACAGAATGATGGAAATGGGAGTCGTTCAGCCCTCTGAGAGTCCTTGGGCCTCACCGGTCGTTCTAGTAAGAAAGAAAGACGGGTCTGTTCGCTTTTGTGTGGACTACAGAGGTTTGAATAAGATGACGAAAAAAGACGTCTATCCATTGCCGCGGGTTGATGACGCTCTTGATTGCTTGAAGGGGGCGAATATCTACTCCACAATTGATCTCAAAGCGGGCTACTGGCAAATTGGCATTGATGAAGCTGATCGGGAAAAGACTGCCTTTATTACACCGGACGGTCTTTTTGAGTTTAAGGTCATGCCTTTTGGGCTGTGTAACGCGCCCGCAACTTTCGAAAGGATGATGGATAATCTCCTGAAGGGCCTGCGATGGACGATATGTTTGTGTTACTTGGACGACGTCGTTATATTTGCGGATAATTTTCCAGATCATTTGAGACGACTAGAGGTGGTCCTGAATTGTTTCAAGAGAGCTGGGCTGAAGCTCAATCCCGGAAAGTGTTCTTTTGGAGCCAGCAACATCAAGATCCTTGGACACCAAGTGAATAAGGATGGAATCCGACCGGATGATGATAAGATTAAGGCGGTCAGTCAATTCCCGATCCCTAAGAACTTACAGCAGCTAAGAAGCTTCCTTGGCTTGTCATCTTATTATAGGCGGTTTATTAAGAACTACGCAGATATTGCGCGGCCCCTCAATTCGCTACTATCTAAAAGAACAAAGTTTCAATGGAACACAGACCAAGAGAGAGCATTTCAAAAACTGAAGAATGCCTTGACGTCAAAACCAGTATTGGGACATTTCGATGATGACGCTCCGACTGAACTACACACAGATGCCAGCGGATATGGAATAGGTGCCGTGCTTGCACAAAAGCAAGGGAACGGTGAAAAGGTCATCGCCTATGCTTCGCGTACCCTTTTAAAATCCGAGAAAAACTATTCTACCACGGAGAGGGAATGTCTCGCCATAGTATGGGCAATTGGAAAATTTAGGCCTTATTTGTTTGGACGCCCCTTCAAAGTTATAACTGACCATCATTCTCTGTGCTGGTTGACCAATCTTAAAGATCCGGCAGGTAGATTGGCGAGGTGGGCGTTGAGACTTCAGGAGTACGACGTTTCCATTGTCTACAAGACAGGGCGAATGCACAAGGACGCCGACTGTCTGTCAAGAAATCCCATTGAAAATACGGAAAAGGTTTTCAATGACGACATCCCCACATTATTCCTTTTGAGCGACATCAGTAAAGAACAAGAGAAAGACCCTTACATTACAAGAATAATCAAGGAGATATCTCAGCCGTCACCCGCCAAGAAAGACAACAAGTTCCAGGTTGTCAATGGGATCCTCTATAGAAAGAATTATGACCCGACTGGCCTACCTTTACTGTTAGTGATCCCAAGACACCTTCGAATGGAGATCTTGGGGGACTTGCACGACGCACCTACTGCTGGACATCTGGGTTTTGCAAAAACCTACGACAGAATTAGGAGAAGGTTCTTTTGGCCAGGAATGTACAGAAGCGTGAGAAAGTATGTTGGCCATTGTCAGGACTGCCAGCGTCGCAAGAGTGTGCCACAACTTCCTCCTGGCTATCTGAGACCCATACCACCACCGGACCGACCATTCCAAAAAGTCGGTATAGATTTGCTGGGACGCTTCCCCATATCGCAAGGGAAGAAGAAGTGGATAGTTGTTTGCACCGACTATCTAACTAAATACGCCGTTACCCAAAGTCTAGGTTCGGGGGAAGCCCAAGAAATTGCAAAATTTCTTTTGGAGGAAGTTATTTTGAAGCATGGGGCTCCTCGAGAAATAGTGATGGATCGGGGTCGAAACTTCCAGTCGAGACTCATTCAGGAGCTAACCAAAAACTGTCACATCAAAAAGAAGACAACGACGGCGTATCATCCCCAGACTAACGGCCTGACAGAAAGATTGAACAGGACAATTGCCGACATGTTATCAATGTACATGGACCTCGATCAGAAAAACTGGGATGAGATGCTACCATTCATCACATTTGCCTACAATACAGCGAGGCAAGAATCAACTGGCTTCACGCCATTCTTTCTGGTCCATGGGAGGGAAGCGGAGACGACCCTCGACACTATCTTTCCCTACAGTAGCGCGTCCGAGGGGGAAGAATTTATTCAATTGGTGGCGAGCAGAGCTGAAGAGGCGCGACAAATAGCCCGACATCACATCTTCAAGGCTCAAGAAACCAACAAATTGAAATACGACGCTCTGCATAAAGGAAAAGTCTACCAACCAGGAGATCTAGTGTGGATTTTTACACCTATCCGACGAGTGGGACTGTCTGAGAAACTTCTAAGAAGGTACTTTGGTCCCTACAAGGTCATTAAAAAGATATCGGATGTGACATACGAAGTGGAAGCATTCGGCAAGAGTGACAAAAGACAAAAAGGACGTGACACCGTCCATATCCTCAGGATGAAGCCGTACTATGGCCCATCAAGACAGGAAGATTCGTCAAGTGTGGATAGCTCTACGTCTGGAGACGAGGAGGAACTGAGATAAAGCTGTGGAACAGCTTCTCATGGAAAAGGGAGTAGTGTACCAAAGCCGACTTCATAGTGAAATTGCTGGCTCGGCAACTCTGGAGCTGACGTCACTGCCTGTGGAAGTAACCCGTGCAAGGCCGCGTGGGCACGAGACTGATTCCTTTTTCTTCTCTCGTTGTTTACTATTTAATCTTTTAGATATTTCCTTCTTTCTCTTTATATAGAATAATAAAAACTATCTTTTTGTTTGTTAAGTTAATTAACCGACTGGCTAATTATTTTCAACACTACAATATTATTAGGGCCTCAAGATTTCTGCCCCTGGTGCTGTCTTCTCTATCCCCTAGGAAGAGCGAGCGAGCATTGAAATCGCCAGTTATCAGCACGTTTTCAATCCCAACATTTCTGCACATTTGGCTCAGTATTTCGAGCACGCCTTGTTCCGTGTCACTAGGCGAAATGTACACCGAAATGCATAGCAGCTTGAGATCCGCCGTCTCAACCATAACTGCTACTACGCCCCGCCAGGAACCATACTCGACACAAAGAACATCACCCCGGACCAAGATACAGGCCTTCCTACACTCGCTGTAGTAGGTTTTGTACCTTGAGTCCACCCACATTTTGTCCTTTGAAATGTACGGCTCCTGCACCGAAACCACATGAAATCCCTCTGCTTTCATGTGTCGGTCCAATTCCTCATTTCCCCTTCTTGCCCTGGCTGCGTTCAGCTGAGCAAAACTCCACCGATATGGTGCTGGCGTCACCATGATCGGTTTTGGAGTTGCCATAACCTTACACCACAGGATTTGGATCTGGGCGTGTGATCCAACCTGTACTTCTTCTTGGACCTTTCATTCGCCTCTTTACAGAGCCAGCATCCCACCGACTCGAGGCAAGGTCCGTCCACCTCGTGCACAGACTCGCATTTATAGCATCGCCATGGGTTTCCACACTGTGTCGCCAGGTGGCCCATGCCTTTACAATGTTGACAGAAAGGTATTCTTTTGTTCACCTTCACTGTCACGCTTCTGTACCCTATAGCCAGTTTCTTTAAACTCTTAAGCTTCTGGCCGATCTCTCCATTTGTTACTAGAACCCACGTCTGGGTTCCAGCCCCCCTAGTATAGACCTTAATGAGTTTGTCCTTCTCCCCCAGCTTGACACCGTTCTGGTATCTGAGGAAATCCCTTATTTCCTCGCTGGAGTGTTTGGGATCAGTTCCCAATAGGACCAGCTCAAAAGGCCTTTCTTTAAGATCTCTGCACTCAGCGATCGCACTTTCCCTCAAGAGTGTGATCGCTTTGGCCTTGTCCTCCGTCTTCAGGAATGTCAAGGCCACCCCCATACCGCGTTTAATTTGTGTTATCTTATATTTGAGACACCCGGATTCGGCGCCCAGTCTTTTAATGACCTCCATCAGGAGGTAACCCTCGGTGTCCCGCTTTTTCTCGACAACGAGCGTCCTCGTTGGATCCCACCTGCTGGATTTCCCTTCCGCCGCCTTAGTTGGTCCTTTGGGGGGGGCCTTCCTAGGGTCCTGAGTCTCCTTCCCAGGTCCCTTAATGGGTTGGTCTTTCCCTTTAGGCAACTCGCTCGGCTCTGTTGGTCCTTTGGGGGGGGGGGCCTTCCTAGGGTCCTGAGTCTCCCTCCCAGGTCCCTTAATGGGTTGGTCTTTCCCTTTAGGCAACTCGCTCCGCTTTGCTGGTCCTTCGGGGGGGGCCTTCCTAGGGTCCTGAGTCTCCTTCCCAGGTCCCTTAATGGGTTGGTCTTTCCCTTTAGGCAGCTCGCTCCTAGGCTTTGGAGGAATGGGAGGGGCAACAGGCGGGGCCTTATTCTGCGCGGCTTTCGTCGCCCGCGACTTTTTAGGGGCCGCTGGGGGTACCGTCGCTGCAGTCACCCCTGGAGAGTTAAACTCCATAACCGAGGCCACCTTCTGCTGGCTGGTATCGGTTGTCATCGCGGTTTCCCCTAATTTAGCTGGCTCATTCTTTCCGCTTGAGGGAACTTCGGCTTCTTGTTCCCCTGGAGTGGGCTCCTCCATAACCTTGCTCACCTCTCTCTCATGAGCCAAGGCCGTCATAGCAGACCTTACGCTGTCTTTCACCATATCGTCGAAGGTTCCCTTATCTGGAATCAGGGCAGTCAGCACTCTGTTGAGTTCCCTCACCTCTGCGAGGGATCCCTCCAGGCTCTTGCACCTGTTCAATAAGGTGGCGAAGCAGGCTTCGAGAAGGCCCATGTGCTTAACCGGCACCCTCTTGCCCTTTTTCAAGGTTTCGAGGGTGGAGGTAAGGAGCATAGGCACTTCCTCCATCTTGCTCGGGTCTAGCTCCTCCACTTGGCTAGACCCCGCCTCCTCCAGTGGCGCCTGGAGTCCCTTCAAGACAGCCTCCTCCACCGTCAGAGGAGCATCTCCCGGGTCATCCAACGCGCGTGTCCATTCACGCGCATTCTTCAAGGGTCTTACCTCCTTGGAGGGCCCTTGGTCCCGGGTATCTGGGGCATCAGATCCCTGGGGGCCATTTAGGGTAGCGACGTCACTAGTATCTGGGACCTCAGTCCCAGCTTGACGTGCGTGCCTTCCCAGAGAGGCGATCTCGTTGGTGCCGGCCGTGAGCTCGGCTTCATTAGGGGTGTGGGGCGTGACCACCACTTCGCTTGTCTTTTTACTTGAATTGTCTCTGTTCATAGTAAAAAGGGTGTTCCAGTTCATTAATGCCATGATTACCACCGGTCCCCAAGGTAACCATGACATAACTGTCTCTCCAGTCTGTCCGACCAGCTGTCAACGTTAGCCGTCCCCAGGGCGCACCACGTGGAGGTGTTGATCAGCACATGTAGGTGGCCATCAAGCCAACCTACTTTACGCAATCTGCAACTGGACGTCACTCCTGTCACAGACTCCTGTCGGCAACCACTAACTCTTCCACTGAGATCCACATTGATCTGTCGTGATCAGTTAGCCCCAGCCACCCTCTTTCAGGCTGCCAGGTACAGACCGCTGCTACCCGCGAGACGGGAGCCGAGGACTGTAGGACCCAGGCCCGCTCCGTGGGGGCAGAAATGCCTTCAGCTGGCTGGTCGGCGGCAACAGCGGGGAAGCCTGGATCCACCCTCCACCAGACGGCACCCGTCTCCAGCCCCGCCGTCTCCGGCTGCTGAAGCTATGGGAGGAGGCCTCCAACATCCTGGGCCTCAACCACCGGGCGGTCCCCACGGCTCAGCTGCTGGACCTCCCCATCATCGGCGGCTGCCGGTTCCTCCGCCCTCCCGACCTCCTGGCCCCCGCCCGCTGGAGCGGAGCCCGAGTCCGGGACCTCATCGAGGAGGAAAACCTCATCGCCCGCCCTACGCGCTCGGCCCTGGCTGACGCCGCGGCCCTGGGCGCCTTCTGTCGGAGGCTGACCTCCGAGAACGCCGTGGGCTTTGGGGCGGAGTCCACGCCTTCATCCAGTTCCCTTGCTGCGGCCGTGGTGCTGCGTGGGACGGCTACGCCGTTCCTCAACGGCCTCACGACCCGCTCGGCCCGACGGGCCCTGGATCGCCCGCGCCTCGCCGCCACGCCCATCTCAAGGTTCACCTCGAGATGGTCGCCCACCATCGGTCCACCACCATCCAGGATCGACTGGGCCTCGCTGCGGCACTGCGCCCACTCGGGCCACGAGGCCGACGCGGCCCTCAAGTTGGCCCTCCATGCCCTGCCCCATCCGACCCATCCTGCCTCGGTCGGCCCCTCCTGTCCTGCCTGCGGGTCCATCGACCGCTCCCTCAGCCACCGTTACTGGTGCTGTCCCTCCATCAGGCCTCTCATTAGAGAGGCCTTCAACATCATAGGGCGGCCCCCTGACCTGCAGGCTTGGATCTTCGGCGGGTCCGGCCTTGAGGACGACGCCATTTCCATCCTGGCGTCGGCAAAGTTGCGAATCTACCGCTGCTTTGTCCAGGTTGGGCTTGGAGAAGTGGTGGAGGACCCGCTCATCGCATGGTCCAGGACCCTCCAGCGCCGAGGTCTCCTCCCTTTGTCCCCTTTGTAAATTTGTACCATATATGTATATATTTAATTCTATATGTATATATTTTCCTCTTCTCTCTCTCTCTCATGTGAGATGTAAAATTGTCTAGAAGACAATAAATAATTTTTAATTGTCAAAAAAAAAAAAATTGTCACACACACACATACATTCATTTTTATATATATAGATACAAATTATTGATTTGTTTACACTCTTCTTAAATCTATCAGATTTAATTTTATTTGTTTCAAACTTAGGCGATTCAAATTTATTTAATTTATTGATAACATTTATTTCTGGCATTCTCTCCTGTAGGATAATTGCATCTGTTCTAGCTGAATCATCATAACGTGCCAAGTTCACAGATTTTTTTTCAAATGTTAAATCTTTCAGACAATAGCCTTTTAACTAGAGATTCATTTCTTAGACCACACATCAGCTTTATTTTAACTGATCATCCAAATATTTAATTTCACAAATTTTACTTAATTTTGCCTCATAGGTGGATACAGATCCAGTGCCTTGAATTCTTATATTGAAGTTTTTAGCGCAAAAAAATGTTCCATAAGCTTTTAAGTGCGGCCAACAATATTTTTAAAGAAAAAGTTTCTGAACCTATAAAAGTTAATGAAACTGTTTTTTATTGTTCCGTTTTTCGATAGGATTTGCTATGAAATAAAAATTCATTATTTCCAGATATGCAATTCTTTTTTCAGACATAGATAAATCAAAATATCTTTAATATATTATAGTAAGTTATAATAGATAGGCAGGAGTAAACCATACAATTACGCTTTATATATATTTAGCAATTTATATTTTGATATCAATATTTTAAAAATGATTTATTTTAAATCTTACATCATCTTAAACGCGAATCAATTGAGTTAATGTATACGTTTGAAAAAAAAAAAAAAAAAAACTACAGATTAAAGTTCGATTAAAAAGGTTATTTGCTTTGTTTATATTCTTTGAAATTTAACTTGCCCCCTTTTCTTCCAACTCGAAAATTTCTTTGGTAAAAAGCAGTTAATTAAATAATCACTTTTAAACTTTTGAACATTTTTTTGTTATAATGCTTTATTTATATTTATACTTTAAATCTTAAAAATATAAAGCAAAAAAATTGACATTTCCAAAATATATAGTTTAAAGGTAAGTTTAAATATTGAAATTCCTATAAAAAGAATTGTGTAATTATTTTTTCGTTTAAAATGGTAGGGTTTATACCTTATTTTTTTTCAAAAAAATCCGTAATCATGAGGTTTTCTAAAATATTAAAATTATATTTATGTGCAATTCAGGTCCAAAATTGTTGTCACTTTTTGGCAATATAATTTATTGCCTTATTGCATTTTAAATTTATTTTATAAACTAAATGTATTTGTGGAAGAAGGGAAATTTTGGCCAAATGTAAATAGAGTGGAGATTTTCACACCAATATTTCAACTTTTATCCACAACAAAATTGAATAAAAATACGTTAAAAAATTTTATTTTGAATTTGAAATATAATAGAACCTCCCTGCAAAGGACACCAAATTGCAGAGCCAACTTGCCCTTTAGAGAGAGGTGTCCTCTTACCAGAGAGTTGCTAAATAGTATAAAAATGGTAATTTTGCAAATGAAAACTGTCCTTTGTGGAGAAGTGTCCGCTGGTGGGGTGTCCCCTAAAAGAAGGTTCTACTGTATAAAATAACCATAAATAACTAACTTTTCTAAAACTGTCACAATTAAAGCAATCTGAAATTAACCTAATTGAACCTTTCAAAAACTAACCTAAGTATTTTACCCATTTGAATTTAACCTAACCCTACATATTGATACAGAGATATCATATCTTTTTCAGCCTTTTTTGGGCCCAAGTCCTGATGAAAAAGAAGGGGCAGCAGTAACAAGCTCCCTAAAAAACCTGGGCTCGGCTAGCCCGGCTGATAGTACCTTGTAAGGGCTCCTGATCCAGGGATACAGGATGAGCAGCGTTGTACTCCTTAGGAGTGGCTGCACATGGTATCTCTTCCTCATATCAGAGGCAGCCATTTGGAGCTAAGTCGACCTGTCACTAAGTAGTGCTCCCAGTCTTAATGACAAAGGCAGACCCATTCTACGTTGCCCAATCATCATGGTTTTGCTTGATACCCTGATATGATTGGGTGGAGATAAGAAAGAAGATATATATTTTTAAAAATTTCTAGATCTTCAAAATTTAATAATCACATCTTATGGAATATTCATAAAATTAATATAAAATTTGTGTATAAATATATCATATGATAAAATGTTACAAAAATATTGTGAATAATCTTTTTCTAATGATGGTAACAACGCTGATACCAAAATGTCACACACTATTAATTTATTTGGATTTAGGTCTTATATTCTTGTACCCTCAGAAGCTATTTTGACCTTCAAGAGCAAGTAGATGCCCTCCTCCAAATTAAGATGGTGTTAAACATTCCCCTTGTTTCAACCTCTCCTGGATTTTTAGGGAATAATTCATGCTACGCCATGGGGAGAACCAGTTTGGGCTTTCTAGGGACCTTATAGTTTGACTTCTTATAGTTATTCTTTAAAACAATAAAAATATCTTTAAAAAATTATCATAACGAGATATATTTAAAAACAAAAATGAAGTATATTTATTTTTAAATAAAAACGCTTTCATTAATGTACATTTGATGTATAATGAGAAAATTCTAATTGAGGTAAATGGTTGCCATAAGAAAAAAGGGAAAACAGTAGACATTTTAAATTTGAATCCAAAATTAAGATGCTATAAATCCATTTGGTTTTCATCATCATAATAATAACTAAGTGTATTTATGCAGTTTTGGCCTAAAATACTTATTTCTTGATTTTCTAAGAAAGCATCTAAGACCTTTTATTCATTGCCTGAAACGCATTCGTAGTTGACATTTCTTGATTTATTAGGAAATGGGTTATTCAAATATGGAACAAGTCAAAACAACGTTTGGTTGATTTTTGTTACACTATATGGTGTTCTGCCATATAAAATGCCAATTAGAGCCGTCAGCCTTCGCCTCTTTTGTTTTAAATACCAACATCTGACATTTTTCATATTATTTCACATGATCAGTGTAATTATGTGCAAATTTGGTCTTAAAAAACACCTAGTTCATGTTTTCTCGGGAAGCCTCTAGGACCAAAATTTATAGTCATTGAGGTACAACCTGTACCGCATTGGCAAGAGCCAACAGCCTGAAATGTGTTTGTAGCTGGCGTTTCACGATTTCTCAAGAAATGGGTTATTAAAAAAAATGGTCAAGCCAAAATTAATGTTCAGGTGATTTTGTTCCACTATTTGGCGCTCTGCCATTAAAAATGCTCATGTGTTCAGTCATGATATGCCTCTTGTTTTTAACACTTTGGACCTGAATTCGCATCCTTCGGGTTTGACTCCCCATTAGGTAAAGATGTGACTTCGGGTCCAAAATGTTCAATATTCCATTTCCATGTTAGTTTAACACTTTGGACCCAAAGAACACTAATTCACGTCCCAGATTTCTAAAAATAATCATAAAATAACCGGCGGCCAATGCAAATTTGCCTCTACTGTGACCTTGTCCCATACCTTCTTGGCTATCTATCAGTGGGTTGGGGGATGTCAGCTGTCCTATGTACATGTAAAACATCACATGAGACCTCCGTTCCAGCAGACTCTATTTCCTTCCGATCTCTCTTCCTTGTTTTTTTATCCTGGGCTTTGTCATCATGACTAGGAGCACTGCCCAGTGGCAGGCCGACTTAGCTCCAAAAGAAATGGCCGCCTCTGACATGAGGAACAGACGCCATGTGCAGCTACTCATAACATGGAGTACAAAGGCTTCTCATCCTGTATCCCGGGAACAGGAGCCCTTAAAGGGTACTATCAGCCGGGCCAGCTGAGCCCAGGTTTTTTAGTGAGCTTGTTACTGCTCCCCCTCCTCCTTTTTCATCCGGGCTTGGGACCGGCAAGGGCGGATTTATATACAGTGGACCCTCGGTTTACGAGCACCTCGGAGTACGAGCTTTTCGCAGTACGAGAAAAATTTTTTGAAAAATTTTACCTCGGATTACGAGTGAAATTTCGCATTACGAGCAACTCGTGATGGTTGCCCGTAATCGTGATGGATGAATATTCACTGGGATCCCTCCCTTAAGATCAGATTCGGGAAATATGTAAAATGTGGGAAACTGTGCAATTGTTCGTAGCAAGAAGAATTGCCCGAGTTTCAATTATTAAAAATAAGAAATTAGTTTCGCACTACGAGCGTTTTGGAGTACGAGCATGGCTCTGGAACGGATTATGCTCGCAAACCGAGGGTCCACTGTACTATTGTAATATATTTTAATTAATATGAATTGAGAGATATATATCATTGGAACTTTTTTTTTCAGAATATTTTATAAAGAAGTTTTAGTAAAAGATAAAATTGCATTAATGCCTGTTTAAAAAGAAAGGAAAACTAATAATTACTATATTTATAATATGATGCATTAGCGCCATCTGTTATCAAAATTCAAAACTATTTTAAAGGCGTAAGATTCTTTTTGATATATTGATATAATTACTATATTGATCAAAATAAATGAATACAATCGGAAAAATGTGAAAAAAAAAAATTTAGAAAAAATAAAGAAAAGGCCAAAAGATTGATTTAAAAACAAACTTTTAAAGAATTTTTGTATAGCGCTTTTTGCTTTTAGACTATAGAACCCTTTTGTGTGCATGTCTCTCCTTTTCAAATAAAATAACATTTTGTTCTAAGTCATCTCATCGTTTACTTTAAGATGAACTAGCAGCCGCTTAAGTTACACTAAATCATCCAGGTGAAAGCAATCGTATGCAATGCCGAAAACAATATTTGCAATGCATTGAATATGTCTCAGTTACCTTTTGACCGCAATCGTGGCCCTTTGAAAATCCTTGTTGCTATTCTGATGTGCCTGTGGAAGTCGTTTTTATTTGAGTCCTGGGCAACACTATGTTTTATGCAAAAGATTCACTACTTCATGTGGCTGGTATTTTATAGGCCTCTCTACATGCAGAGAATGTTTGACTGGCTAATACATTCTCTCTTTTAACACTGACCAATGGAAAACATGTGGTCAAAGGTTGCTGAACGGCTGGCTTGTTACCTCATGGCAGTCACTACTGTCAATGAACTGAGGTATTGTGTTGAAGCTGCACGATAAGCAATACCTATACATGCCATCCAATCTCTGGCTCAATTCACAGTCGTATAAGTCCTGGTATTGCTGCCAGAAGTGGGGTATGTATTTCTCAGGATCCATACCCCCAAAAATTTAAACACTTGTTATATATTCACAGTAATATGAATTAAGCAATAAATACAAATTTGTTATGAGTTACTAATGACCTTTTCTAAATAAATGTTCTCAACCCTTTCTGGTCCTAAAGTTGCTGTCAGTGTTTTGTGCTAGGGTTAGCTAGCTGGCTGCAAGCCATATCAGTGACTTGTGTAAACGAGGGGCGGGGGAATGTTGGCACTAGTGTTACATTTCCTGGAAATCATGTGAGAATCTTACTTATTCACCTAATTCCCTCTTGCCTCAAATTGTTATTCATTTTACTTTTTATAACATCGCTTCTACCTCCTTAATCAACCACTTTGTTTATATAAATTTGAAGAACTCTGTTGATTATTTAAATTTGTAAAAATTTAGACCAAGTTCTAATAGGTTTTTTCTCCTCTGTCTTCTTTTTTCATATCTCCACTCAATCATATTAGGGTATCAGGCTATTTTTCATGTAATAGGTACAAATACTTCAATATCCCATTTGTTGAATTTTATATTTTTTTAAATCTTAAAATAAATAATATAGATACAGTCGAACCTCTTCAATTCAACACCCCAAGGGATCAGAGCTTTCGGTTGAATTAAAGGAAGTGTTGAATTAAGGTGAGATGATTAGGTAATCATCTAACTCGCTAAAATAATATTTTTTTTAAATAGCCTTGTAATATAAATTAATGATATTAATTGAAACCATTGTGTGTTTTTATTTTATTTTAATGATTAACTTTTAGTATCAGGGACAAAATGGCATTAATACATATTTTAGAAACAAAAATAATTGTAACAAATAAATTTACTGGCAATGTGTTTCTTTTCTATTAACTCTACAGACATTAAAATATTAAATATAATATATTAAATAATATTTTATTCTAATTGAAAAATATAGCAGTTGAAAGGAAATAAATATGGTAAATAAAAAGAAAATTTTAAAATATTATTTTAAAATTATCATGAAGATCTTTTAAAAAATTCCTTTATAGATGTCTGTTTTTGCACTGAAATCCTATTCAGGATGTATTCCAGACGGGCATTTTGAAAAAACATGCATGTCTTTCTTCTTCTAAAATGTTTTTTTTTAATAAATAAATTTTAATGTATTAAAGCCTTCCACTGCTGCTGCAGGTATTATTGATTTTGTGTTTAAATCTTTTATAATAACACAGAAATGGAATATTGAAATAAAATGTTATCATAATCATTGTGGCTACATCTTATAAAGATTTATTTATTTAAAAAGAAATTATTTATAAATTTAAAAATAGCTAAAATATTTCAATGTTAAAAATAAAAAAAAATAAAAATTATTATTAGTTAGCGCATGATGGCGAAATTCCCGCGTAAAAAAAAAACAATAACATCCGCGAAATTGCGAAACGGCACTGCAAAGTGAAATTTAAACTAACCAGAAACCAAAAGTGCGCAGGCGCGATCCGATCGGCGCCCGCCGTAATACCGTTTAGCGGTAAAGTTGCATGTAAAATAACATTCAACTGTCGAAATTCGAATTTTAAAATGGTCGAACTATCGGAACTGTCGTATTATCGATACTGTCGAATTACGGTTTGTTATTTGATAGGCCGGAGGTCGGGACATCGGAACATGGTCGAATTATCGCCGAGTGTCGAATTGGGGTGTGTCGAATTAACGAGGTTATACTGTACGTATAAACAGCTCTTATCTGATAATATTTACCTTTTATTATCTGCTCACCATTTACAAAGTGTTTAATGAATTTATATATCGTAATGATCTCAATAAAAATTGTGTAAGAGAGAGCAACATAATTAATTGATAATGTCACGGCGACTAGTCGACATTTATAAACAAATCAACAAAACTCTTTACAGCTAGAGAATACGGAGCAAGCAAACTAGGCAACTAAATGATAATTTATAACAAATGTAAAATTTTAAATCTGTTTCAAATATTTTCATTGAATAATTAAATTAAATAATAAATTATTTCTTCGCCACATAGCCTCCTGCTATAAAGAGCCTCGACCCGATGCTCAGCAGGAGACTTGCATCCTCAGTTTTCAGAACTAGTACTATGGCCAGGGATATTTTCAAGTGTCTGCGGTGGATGTCTTCTTCAGTTGAGATATCTTCTTCATGAGGGCTTGGCAGGTCTATATTTACGTCAATGTAGTTTTTTATTATTTCTACTGTGGTCGGCAAGAGAGGATTTTATAACATTGCGGCCTCACCTCCCATATGGTCTGTCATCTAGTTTTAATGGCGGGGGTGTCAAGCTAGATCTTCTAAAAGGTGAGAAATGTTGTCTGTTTCGACCGAAATATGAGGTAGTGCTTCGGTAGCGAGTGAAATTTTTCCTCGATGATTCGTCATTGGGCTCCTGAGATACGGCTCGAGAGTTGTAGAATACCATTACGTCTTGCTTTCTTTGGAAATATTCATTTCTCCTATCTTCATTGTGTCTCTTCATGTCGCAGCAATAGCGGACGACGTGACCTGGGCGTTCGCAGTAGAAACAGATTGGCTTTCTTTCAGTTGTCCGCCATTCATTGGTGTCGCGTCTTCTTCCTTGTTTCTAATACTGAGTTGTAAGATGGGGAGTTCTAGGCTGAGCCTCGAATCTAGGATTTGATACCGGCCTGGGTGCTTGAGGGGGATTTTTGTAGGTTTTGATATGGGCGCCTAGGACTTTACAATCTCCTCCCTCACAAAATCTTCAATGGCAGCGATAATAGGCTCCTCTTGAGGAGAGTGCAATGCTTGCTGTATCTCCTTGCGGACAATTTTTCGGATCAGCGATGACAGATCTTCTCCGTCATCCTGGTCACAGAGAGAGGCTACATTTGGTATGCGGTCGTACCTGGTTGGGGTAACTCGCCTACAACGGAGCGCTTCGACACGGCAACATTCTGTATTGAATTGTTCTGTGCTCTGTACATCCCTCGGTAGGAGTGCTTGATAAAGCTCCTCAGCTATACCTTTCATGAGGTGGGGAATTTCCTCACTCATTTGAGGATCAACCTCTTTGCACAAGCACAGGACATCCTGGATTTAAAATTCGGTAGTGTCACCTTTTAATTGCACCCGTGTTTTAAGTTTCTTCTCTGCTTGCAATTTTGAATTTTCTTTTTTTCCCCGACACATTCTCTAATTGATGTAAATTCCTTCCAAGTCTGTATGCTTTCTTCGTTGTTCTCAAACCATTTGAAAGCAGTTCCAGACATAAAAATAAACTTTAGTAAGGCAAAGGGTTTCGTCCCAATGGTTGTACCTTGACACAGGTTCATACCCTTTTAACCATTTTTGGAGATCTTCACCACCCTCCCTGGAGAAAATGGAAGGGTTTCTGGGCATATGTTGAACAAAATAGTTGCTTACCTGGGTATCCGACTCCGTATTTACTACATAGAAGCTTCTTCTGGTTCAACAGGATCAATTTTCCCTTTATTTCTTAATGGGTATCTGTCCAGCTTCTCCACCAGTTGTAGCGTAGAAATCAAGTCTTTTTATATCTGAAGGTGTGAAAGAATTCACTGATGATGTCACGGCGACTAGTCGACAATTATTAACAAATCAACAAAACTCTCTACAGCTAGAGAATATCGAGCAAGCAAGCTAGGCAACTAAATGATGATTTAACAAATGTAAAATTTTAAACCTATTTCAAATACAGTGGTACCTCGACCTACGAGTTTAATTCGTTCCGCAACCTTGCTCGTATCTCGAAACAAATTTCCCCATACAAAACAATTGAACTACCATTAATCCGTTCCAACCTCTAAAATGTCACCCCAGTTATTTTTGTTACGTGGTTTTAAATAATAAAAACGTATTTATAAATATCAAATATTTATTGAACAAAAACAAAAAAGAGAATGTAAAGAAATAAATTAGATATCCTCACTGGTCTTTTCCTTTTTCGCTACATTTTTCTCGCTTTCACCTGTAGGCCGTTTAGAAAAAAACGTTTCCATGGAGGTTTGTTTCTTCCCCCCTCTCAAAATGTTCTGGAAATGAGTTAGGCAAGTGTCATTAAAAAGGTCAGATGCACGACCTGTTGCAACTTTTTCTGGGTGTTTTTTTTTTCCACGAACTGTGAAACTCTCTCCCACATTCCTAAGATCTCCTTTATCTCACTCGTAGAAATTTCACGTTTTAATTCAATACTCATCATCTTTTTCTTAGCACTTGACTTTTTACAAACTTTCTTCCGATACATGGTTATAAAAATAAATGAACTTAAACTGTAAATGTAAACGCAACACAAAACACAACTTATCACAGCGGAAGCACGCTCCTAACTGATCGTGATGGCGCGACTGCGTGTTACTGCCGAACTGAACTCTTATCTTGAATTTCGCTCGTAACTAAAAGCAAAAAATCACTTGCTCGTCGGCTCGTATCTCGAAAAACTCGTATGTTGGGGCGCTCGTATGTCGAGGTACCACTGTATTTCCGTTGAATAATTAAATTAAATAATAAATTATTTCTTCGCCACAATATAATATTGAACTTTTGTTCCTTAATTCACACTCCATATATTATATTACAATGGAAATTTCATTTTAGTGAAATGCAATGTTTTTCTTAATTTATGCCCCTTTTATCCCAGTACAATGTCACATTTGTACTATTTTTCCACATAATATATAATCTTTGTCCAACTCTTTTTTCTCAATGGCATAACTTATTGCAGTTTAAAAGCAATGTTTAGTTTCTATAATTTGCTGCATCTTCGTTTTATCCTTCCATCTCAATACATCTCACTTCTTAAAATCCGAATTATATCAAGTTATACAATAATAAATGAGTTTGGGTATTTTTAAAAATAATAGTAAACAAATATGTTTTCCATGTGCATTGCAAAAACATTCCACAGTCATTCACTCATTGTAATTTAGACCTTATTGTGCATCTTTGTTATTTTTGGAATATATAAACTATTTTTCAAATCTTTTAAAATTTGCGCAGACATATTTACTATCTTAAGAACTCTCTTCCTATATTTCTAAAATTGAATAAATTTAAATGAATCATTAAAATTAAGGTATTTTCAGGTTTTATATAATCACTAGCCGAATGACCCGGGCAACGCCCGGGTTTTACCCGATTAAATGTTTTTATTCAAATACTATTCGTTACAATTATAAATTGGCGCCGTGTATGTCACTCTTGTGAAACGTCCCGCTCCAAACTTTGTGTCTGAGATGCCCGGGTTTTACCCTATTAAATGTACCCTATTCAAATACTATTCGTTACATGTTTTCTGCTCGAATGAATGTTTTTCTGTTAGAATTTTGTTCCTGCATGACCCGGGCAACGCCCGGGTTTACACTATTAAATGTATATTACATATGGAAGATGGACGTAGTTCCCGGAGGTCACCCGTGAGGTCACTCTGCCCCCGCGCGCCAGGACCTCTTGATCGGTGGTCGGTGGGAACTTGGACTGTCCAACCGGCCGGCAGCCGGGCGATCACATTTACTCGGCGGGGGGGGGCAGGGAAGTCACGTGCGCGCCGGCAGCCAATGGGCGCCCCCCGCCATCAGATCACCACGCGTTCTAGAGGGCGCTGCTCGTGAGCTAAGTTGAATAATTTGAATATATAGTTATAATAATTGATTTATATATTTTTTAAAATAGCCTATCGTCTTCATCGTCATCAATGTCGCCCGCCGCGGGGCTCGAATTATGTATATAATTTTCTTCTATTACATTTAAAAATATATACATAGTGAAACGCCATTAGGGCTAAGTAGAACGCGATCCTGAGATTAATTAAGAATCAATACCCAGGGAAATTAGACTAATAAAATATTTTTCAATGTACACAGAATAATTATTTTTAGGTAGATATTTATATATATAACTTGTAATTTTTTTTTCAAGCAAGTTTGTGTTTTGAATTATTTAAAGTGATAAAAATTATCCAATATCCACTCTGTAGTAAGTAAACAAATCTAATGCTTCTTCTAAAACTTGTTTTGGTGAGTAAGTTTAATTTTTGTATGTTTTAATAAACATTTATTTTTAATACTTTATTATATTTATGGTATTATTATATATGGGAGTTAGGTAAATTAACAACCGTTATTTTTATTTACAATATTATAGCTTCGTCGATTGGTATATTTAATGCTGTCTTATAATTTTAAAGAATGTAACAAAGAACAAAGCTAGGCTTAGACGAAATTTGAGCCATGATTGGCAGCTTAGTTTAAATTTAGGACTCGGTGCAGAAAAACAACATCTGGAGTCACCAGATGTGCTGGAACCAAATATAATTTTTGGCGCTAGAAATGGGAAACACTGACGTCAGACAATAGTTAATTAAAATTAATTACCATTTCTTTCTTTTATACAGAGAATACACGTTTATATTTTCAAATATAATAATAAACCTGTTTCATACATTTATTATATACAATATTTTATTTAAATTCTTTTCTGTTTGTAACATTTAGGTGTTTTAAAATATATTTACTCAGAAGAAAATATGATGTTAATAATTTTTAATTTACTTTAATATGGAAACTATGACAGTGTCATAATAAACATATAACAGATGTCAATTTCAAATGACTTACCATTATGTAAGAAATTGGCAGGGAGGTTTTCCTATTACATATATGGTTACATATACTCAGATATAATAATTTAATTCATGAAATACATTTCATTAAGTTTACCTATATTTATAAACCAGTTGATGGTTAAACCAATTAGAAGTTTATTTATTTTTAGGCCTAAATGTCCTTTTTTTCATCCTTATTGTTTGAAACAATTTTCTAAGGCAATTTATTGAATAAAAAGGCATGTTTTTTTTTTAAGCGTTTGAAATAACAAAAGCTATAATTATTATTATCTTAATAAGGTATTTCAGGAATATTGCGTATGGGTGTATGAAAAAAATACATTTCTTGACATTCTTTTTGGTTAATAATGATTTTCACTTATAGGAGTGTTAGCATGTCAATGGTCTGCCCTTGAGTTAAATGCTGACCTACATGAAGCTTTTCATAGTATGAAGGAGATATTTACATGGTATGAACAAGATAATTTTAGAGCAAAGGTTTTTTTTATATTTCATTTTTTTAGGGTAATTTCTAGATTTTTTGAACATTTTTTTTGTGTATAAATTTATCAAAATGTAAGAGCATTTGTTCATCCTTTTTTTTTATTTAAAACTCAGCCTTTGTTTTAGTAATTTTATAAACTTTTATTTTAGTATAGATTTAAGACCTACTTTTATGATTAAAGAGATATCCATTTCTTCAACTAGGAGTTAAGATTTTGTGTCTCGGACAGTGAAGCACCTAAAAGACGAGATTTAGGCTCTCTTGGTATCCATCACTGTGAGCAATCTTTATGAAGCAATGTTGAACTAGTTGGATAGTCAGTGTAGTAGTTTTTTTTTTAAATAGGATTCTAGGATTTATAATATGCTCTAATTTGAGGATTTTTTCCTTTTTTTTTTTTGTTTTCTCTTTGTCGCTTATTGTAAACACAGGACGGACGGGATACAGGCCCTCTAGATAGCTTTTACAGTAAATGATAATATTTTTTTTTAGGTTAAATAGATAGGATTAGATGAATATTTGAAGATAGGATTTCTATTTTTTTATGAACCTTGCACACTTTTCTTTTTTTTTTATGTTAGAGTACTATTTTGGGTACCGAATGACCAAATTGGTGGTAATTAGTACAAGTTTATTTTCTTTTGTGAGTTTATGGAGGTGGACCATAACTAGATTTTCTTTGGTATAAAACACTTGTGCTTATCTCCCTGAATTTAGTTTTTGAATAGTTGTTTTGTTTGTTTAATGTTCAGGCAGTGCTTTTGATTTCAAGTTTAGTTTGAATGCACCCGCAAATGTTTTTATTTTTTTTGTATGAATGAAGGGTAGTGAATGAGATATCAAACTTCAAGCCAGCAGTATGTTAGACCTGGACAAATTAAAATATTGGTAGGATAGGATCTTGTAACTTTATATAAAATGTGTTAGGACCTTAATAGTTTGATCTACCATCAGGGATTTGTAAACTCACTGACAATCTGATATGTCTGCTTAGGCAGAGTTTCTTCACTTCATGTGGAGGTATAAATTTGATTTCAATTTTTTTTCTTTGTTTATATATGTTAGGTTTAAACTTATCTATTTTTTTTAACTGGATTTTTTGACCCTGGATGAGATATAGGCTCTCCAGCTAAGTTTCTCTTTCTGTGAGGAAAGCACTCGCATGGTTGTGGGAAATGTCATGTGCTCTGGGAGCACACACTGGATGTCAAGGGAGAGAGTCCCATGAATTTTTCTTCTGACTGCTCTGGGAGCAGCAGTTGTATTGAGACCATGTGAAGGTCTTTGTCCTCCGCCTGAAAGTCCCGAAGGTGTGAGAAGCTCTAGCTTTGGGCAGCTAGAGGACAAGTGGCATAATCCCATGTAAACTAACAAGTACCTGAGTGTCAGTTTGTGATTATAGATTTGGTCTTGAACCTGGAATACCGGTTCGAAAGAATTTTTTTTTTAAGTTTATTATAAAAAAGTAGGGAAATTTTTGTGTGTGTGTTTTAAGGTCATTTAAAAAAAAGGTGAGGTATATATACCTTAAGGTTAAGCTATAGGTTTGGTTTAATATTTTGTGAAGCAGGATTTTTTTTTTTAACAAAGGATGTTTTCAGTTATGTGTGGACATGCGAGGTCAATGTACCGAATAGTTTAGGTAGACAACTAGTCTAACCATGTAAAAGGTTTCAGTTCAATTTTTAATCAAAGATTCAATTAGTTTTACCAGAATGAGTTGTGTGTGGGATCAAAGTGTTTTAAATTACTGATTTGAATTACCCTATTAAATATTAGTAGAAAGAAGCGCATTAGATTTGAAATTTGTCTTTTACCCCCTGATACCTTTATGTATTTTAGGACTCTTTTTTTTTTTTTGGCTGTTACATTATGAAAAATGCATATATTGGATAATTGTTATTATTTGAAAAGGAAAATGAATTGCATTTGCATACGTGTATACCATAATATTTTTAAATTTGTAGATTTATGATTTTAGAATTTTTGAGTTTTTTTTTTTAATGCACATTCATCACTTCACCTTAGCACCCAGGGTGGATTTGAGTGATTAATTAATATTTGAGTATAGATATACTATTTTTTGTAGTAAATATTTTCTTTTATGTAATTTTTTTTATTTTATTAAGTTTCCTCACTCGGTGTTGGAAATTAATTTTCCTTTTTATTTGGTAAAATTAATTTTTTGGCAGGGAGGATTGTTGGGACACCTCGTGACCATAATATGCCAAAGTAACCCAGAACCCCACCTAACTTAACCATATCCCACCTTTGTCCATTTAAGTTACCAACCTCTGGTGATTGCGAGGTGTTGAGATGGAGCCTGAAGCCACCTTTAGCCTTGGCTGCACCGAGCCAGAGACCGAGATCCCCTTCCTGGTGGTCAAGTCACCTGACCTGTGGTGGATGACCTGGCCCCATTCTTTTACCTATGTATGGAAATTTTGGTTTGAATTAGTGAACTACTGCGAATTTTATACCGGACATACAGACAAACATACAAACATTCATTTTTATATATATAGATATAATTGATATCAAATTTGTATCAATTATTAAAATGTAATCAAAAATAAAATTTAAAAGCATAATATATACAGTTACGAGCGTCTTTCCTAATCAATCAACCGACCCGACTCTGTCACAGTTTGCTTTTATTGGTTGGCTACGGTCACGCCACCTTTGCCCCCCCCCCCCCCTGCCGGCGGCGTGCGCCCGTTGGCTGCCGGTGAGCACGTGACTTCCCTGTGCGCGCGCATGGCAGGCGGTAGGCTATAGTTATTAACTAACATATGCAATTAATTAAGGCGCCAATTTAGAATTGCAACAAATAGTATTTGAATCAAAACATTCAATCGGGTAAAACACGGGTGTTGCCCGGGTCATTCGGCTAGTTAAAATATAAACAAAAAATGATGGTATATATAACAGTATACAGTAAAACCCCTCTATAGTGAACCCCAATGGGACAGAGCTTTTGGTTCACTATAGCCACGGTTTGGCTATTTTTTTTTTACTTTTTAAAATTTTTAGACCGTATAATTAAAGGACGGCCATGCACACAGGAAGAGGTTGCCTCTTAATAGTTGTAACTTTGTTTTAATTCACTTAATTGACCAATCTCCTTACATTAATACAGAATAATAATAGAAATCATTAGATGATAGGTTCTTCTTATCATTAACATACATGTACCCCTATGTCTAATTTTAAAATCAAGACAAATCCTAGGCAAAGTTTTATTAAATATATATTCAAAGATATAAAATGATTTTAAAACATCAATACCTTGTCGCTTCAAAGCATTCATCAAGCATTGCACCATTCAAATAAAGTTAGTGTTTTTCTTCCATTTCATGTTTCCACATATTCTTTTAGGTCTAGATTTCGTTTTTTTTTTTAACCTGTCATGCAAAACATTGCTGTCTTCAAAATCCTCATAGTTAATGGCATAAAAATAATTTTTGTTTCATCACAGGACCGTTTATTTGGACTTTTTTTTTTAGCCCTAAAACGTACGATCGCGGCAAAAGTTGAGGTTGATTCCTCTTTGTAACAATTTTTAATAGCTTTATATTTTATTTTTTATAATTGAAAAGTTATATTCACTTATGTTAATATGTTCTTAACATTTTGTCTGTGTTGCTTCACTTTGAAAAGTTCTGAAAATGGCCTTTTTTTTTTTTAAAGAAATAACGTTTTTGTTTTTAAAATGCCTTTTTTTTACTTTATTTTGGAAGCCATTTGCATTTTTATATTTCAAATTTAATGGATGCAAAGATATTCTATTTAATAAAAAGTATAATGTGTAAAAATTTATACAACATACAGCAAAAATAAAGTGCAAAAATTAAAACAAACAATTCCGCTAAATTTATTGTTTTGAAATCGCGAGCTGAAACATGCTCAACATTTTGTTGTTTTAATTTTTTTTTTTTTTTTACAATTCTAAGTTCGTTATAAGCATAGTATTTTAATTATATTTTATTATTTTGGGACTGAAAATAGGTTCGTTATAGGGGTAGTTCTTTATTCTAAAAATTGCTAAGTTCGTTATAACGATGGTATTTTCAATGGAATGGAATTGGGAGTCGGCGTGGGTTCGTTATAAGGGAAGGTTCGTTATATCCAGGGTTTGTATTAGCGGGGTTTTAATGTATATTATTTTAGCATAGGTGTTTTTATTCATTTTTTTTTTTCACTTTGATAATTTTAATTATCTGGTAGTAGGGGAATGTATATTCGATATCAAATCAATGTATTGGGAAAGCATCTTTGTTTGGAGGTGTGTTTCAGCCCAATATCATACAATTTTTATTCATTTGTCAAAAAAATTTAAAATATTTTTTGTGCAGGCAACTGAAATATCTTCCCCGAAGAAAAATCAACTAAGACAACACATTGTACATATCTCTTTCTATCATAATTATAGCAATACATGCTCAAATAACTGTTAGTATGTGACTTCCTTTTTATCTCTAAATTTGAATCCCTTCAAAGCAATATTTCTAGACATTTCATATATAAAACGGAGAACACTTAACAATTTGAAGATATTTATAAAAATCATAATTTTAATCTACTATATATATATATACTCTGGTTTAAAATAGAAAATCAGCCTATTTAAACCACATTGTATTATAACCTTGATAAAAAGCTTTGGAAATGTGATTATTGTGACTTTGAAACAACAACAAGAAAGTAAACTTGCACTACATTTATCCAAACATTCTTTTGAATGTGATTGTTGTGACTTCAGAACTATTTACAAACAATTTTTAATTATGGATTTATATTTGCACACTGGTGAGAAAACTTTTAAATGTGAACATTGTGACTACCGTTCTTCATACGAGAGAAATCTCAAAGAACATTTAAGCACTCATACTGGTGAGAAGCCTTTTAAATGTGAACATTGTGACTACAGTACTATATACAAGCATGATCTCAAAGTACATTTATGCACTCACACTGGTGAGAAGCCTTTTAAATGTGAACATTGTGACTACAGAGCAATAAAAAAATCAGGTCTTGTCAGACATTCCTACACTCATGCTGGTGAGAAGCCTTTTAAATGTGAACATTGTGACTACAGTACTATATACAAGCAAGCTCTCAAAGAACATTTACACACTCACACTGGTGAGAAGCCTTTTAAATGTGAACATTGTGACTACAGTACTATATACAAGCAAGCTCTCAAAGTACATTTATGCACTCACACTGGTGAGAAACCTTTTAAATGTGAACATTGTGACTACAGAGCAATAGAAAAATCACATCTTGTCAAACATTCCTACACTCATGCTGGTGAGAAACCTTTTAAATGTGAACATTGTGACTACAGAGCAATAGAAAAATCACATCTTGTCAGACATTCCTACACTCATGCTGGTGAGAAGCATCTCAAATGTGAACATTGTGACTTCAGGACTTCATATGAAAGAAATCTCAAAGAACATTTAAGCACTCACACTGGTGAGAAGCCTTTTAAATGTGACCATTGTGACTACAGAGCAATAAGAAAATCAGATCTTGTCATACATTCCTACACTCATACTGGTGAGAAGCCTTTTAAATGTGACCATTGTGACTACAGTACTATATACAAGAAAGCTCTTAAAGCACATTTATGCACTCACGCTGGTGAGAAGCCTTTTAAATGTGACCATTGTGACTACAGTACTATATACAAGCAAGCTCTTAAAGTACATTTACGCTCTCACACTGGTGAGAAGCCTTTTAAATGTGAACATTGTGACTTCAGTACTATATACAAGCAAGCTCTCAAAGAACATTTACGCACTCACACTGGTGAGAAGCCTTTTAAATGTGACCATTGTGACTACAGAGCAATACGAAAATCAGGTCTTGTCAAACATTCCTACACTCATACTGGTGAGAAGCATCTCAAATGTGAATATTGTGACTACAGAGCAATAGAAAAATCAGGTCTTGTCAAACATTCCTACACTCATACTGGTGTGAAACCTTTTAAATGTGAACATTGTGACTACAGAGCAATAGAAAAATCACATCTTGTCAGACATTCCTACACTCATGCTGGTGAGAAGCCTTTTAAATGTGAATATTGTGACTACAGAGCAATAGAAAAATCACTTCTTGTCAAACATTCCTACACTCACACTGGTGAGAAGCCTTTTAAATGTGAATATTGTGACTACAGAGCAATAGAAAAATCACTTCTTGTCAAACATTCCTACACTCATACTGGTGTGAAACCTTTTAAATGTGAACATTGTGACTACAGAGCAATACAAAAATCACATCTTGTCAGACATTCCTACACTCATGCTGGTGAGAAGCCTTTTCAATGTGAATATTGTGACTACAGAGCAATAGAAAAATCACTTCTTGTCAAACATTCCTACACTCATGCTGGTGAGAAACCTTTTAAATGTGAACATTGTGACTACAGAGCAATAGAAAAATCACATCTTGTCAGACATTCCTACACTCATGCTGGTGAGAAGCATCTCAAATGTGAACATTGTGACTTCAGGACTTCATATGAAAGAAATCTCAAAGAACATTTAAGCACTCACACTGGTGAGAAGCCTTTTAAATGTGACCATTGTGACTACAGAGCAATAAAAAAATCAGCTGTTGTCATACATTCCTACACTCATACTGGTGAGAAGCCTTTTAAATGTGACCATTGTGACTACAGTACTATATACAAGCAAGCTCTTAAAGTACATTTACGCACTCACACTGGTGAGAAGCCTTTTAAATGTGAATATTGTGACTACAGAGCAATACAAAAATCAGATCTTGTCAAACATTCCTACACCCATACTGGTGAGAAGCCTTTTAAATGTGAATATTGTGACTACAGAGCAATAGAAAAATCACTTCTTGTCAAACATTCCTACACCCATACTGGTGAGAAGCCTTTTAAATGTGAATATTGTGACTACAGAGCAATAGAAAAATCAGATCTTGTCAAACATTCCTACACTCATACTGGTGAGAAGCCTTTTAAATGTGAATATTGTGACTACAGAGCAATAGAAAAAAAAAGACTTGTTCAACATTTACGCACACATACTGGTGAGGAGCCTTTTAAATGTGAACAATGTGACTTTAAAGCTTCTAGGAAAAATGATCTCAATACACATTTGCAAACTCACTGCTGAAAAGTTGTAAATGTTTACATTGCAACTGAAAGACCTCAAGGAAAGCCAATTTCATAATACATTAACGCATTTAAAAAATTCAGAAATCCTAAATGTGGACATTTGACTTTGGAACTCAGCAAAGCAAACTTTCAAATAGATATTCATGCATTCTCACTTCTTATAAGACTTTAAAATAAGAACATTATGACTATAAGTCCTCTTCATAAGTGTTTTTTTTAATTACCTTAATTTGATATTCTAAATGTAAATATTCCAACCCAACAACTTCAGTCAACTTAATCCAAACCCATACAGGAGTTGTTTTTAAATAATGTTTTTAAAACTTATTAAATAGATTCTCAATGTCCCAATACTTGGTACATACTTAATAACTATTCATGATAAAATTGTGAAAAACATCTTTTCAACACCTATTTGTATATACAAAAATTGGCATTTTGATACTATAACTAGGAGAAAACAAAGAATATCATATATTTTAAAAGAAAGACATTTAAAATTATAACTTTTTGGTTATTCATATGAAGTTTTTATATTATAATTCTCTTGTAATGTAAACCTCCCTGTAAAATACACTAAGTTGCGGAGCCAAAGTGTCTTTTAAAGAGAGGTATTTTGGCAATTATAACTCTCCTTGAAGAGAGGTGTCATCTCAGGGAAGTCCTACTGTACACATTGGAGAGGTTAGATTGACCAAATCTAGCTAAGCTCCCCTGGCGGCGTCACCGCCGGTGAGAAGTGGTAAGCCTCCGTAGTTGATGACGAAGAATCAGAGGTGGTGCGCATGCGCGGCGGAAAAAATAAGCAGACAGAACTTTTACCAAGAAGGAACAACGAGGCCATTTAAACGCGTCAAACATTTTCATATTTAATCCTTATGTTTTAATTAAAAAGTACCTAAATTTAATCCAATGTCAATCGTAAATTATCCAAGTTAAGTACACTATTTTGAACATATTGATGAGGCTGAAGTGGGGATATAAAACTCAATTTATTGGTAGGTTGCAGTACATTGTCCTGGTGGGCTATGGTCACCATGGCCCGTTCCAGGGCTGGGCTTGTGGTCCGGTTCTGGAGGGTTGTTGAGGTCCGATTCTCTGCGGTATAGCCGTTGGGAGGGTTAGATCTGGTACAAGACATCTTTCGTTCGCCGGGCAAGGATAAAAAGAAAAAAATAATAAATAAAATGCACGAAGGTCCAACGATAACTGGCACGTTGTATTTGTAAGCATTCCGCGAAAACGGTGGTCCGTGGTCAAATACAACTTGTGCCTGTTATCTCTGTGGTGCCGTTTCTCTGATAAATAAATAAAATAAACAAAATTTAAGATAATTTTGCAACGTCACGTGTATTTCCGGTCGGTTGCTTGTTGACACACAACAATATATTTAGGCAAGTTTTTCTACCAAAAGGTTTATAAATAGTGTTTTTATTTACCGATAAGTTTTATATTACATCTAGGTTTTTTATCTAAAAGTTTTATTACCAACAAGTGTTTTTATCTATAAGTTTTATTATCACTAAGTTTATTATCTTAAAGATTATTTATCAAAAGAAAGATTTTCTACCTATTAATTAAGCAAAAGTCAGTTATTGTTATCATTTATCTACATCACACATAACTCAATTTTTATATACACTTTCCTTTTTTACCATTCCTAATAATTTGTACCATAAATTTAAAGTCATATCTATTTCATTTGTCTCTGTTTTTTTTCCTCACATAGTTTTAAACAAGTCTTTTAATATTAATGCCTGTATAATACACAAATTACTATGTATCCTCTTTTTTTTTAGATAATTTGGAAAGGAAAAATATTACTAATTATATAATTTTTATTCAAAATGTAACTCCCAAACATTTGTTAAATTTGGATAACTGATTTTAATTATATTAATTACCAAATAATGAAACATGAACATTATTTCTATTGAATGTATTTAAGAGATTAGAGATCAACTTAATTCGAGATATTTTTAACACTTTCCTAGAAGTAACATTTCAAGTATAGGAGTAAATAAAAATACTTTCTAAGTTTATATTCATGAAGAACTTATATATTTCTATATCAAAGTGAGAATGGCATCATATCCAGAACACAAACCTTAGCCAACAACATATTAGAAGACAGCACAGTGAAGTTTAGGAAATTAATGTATAGATCAGTGGAGAAAATAAAAAAACAAAAATTAAAATAATAAATAATAATTTATTAGCAAACAAACAATACCAAAAATTCCTTTCAGGTGAGAAACTAAAGGCATTGGTGAAAAGTTTAAATAAATATACTTTAAATAAAAAAAAAGAGAAAACAAATCAGGAAAGAAAATTGCAATGCATATGAGATGAAATATTAAGGGAATAATTTAATTTAAAAGGCCTCATTAAAAACTACATTTCTAGTTTTATATATATGTGGGTTCAACATATCCTATCCAAGGTTCATAAACGTTAAAAACCATATAGAGCTGTCCGTGCATAATCACAGGTTCTTGTAGCAAGAGACCCACTCTAGAAAAGGTTTGCCTTTACCCTCATTTATAGTCATAGCAAAACCCAAAAAATATTTTGCCATCGATAGTGTGTCCAACTTTTGTCCATGTCAGTATTTGTGCTTCAAGGACATGTGAGCACATGCGCTGGATCATCATACCTGCGCCATTGCAAAGACTCTGCTTAGGATTAAAAATACTCAGAAGCATGTCTATAGCACCAATCTTAAGGTTTAACTTGTGTGGAGGCATTCCTGTGGGAATGTCATTGAGAAATTCAGTAGGGTAGTTATTTTGCTTTACAAAGACCATGATGCAGCAATACGAATATTATTTCCTGTCTCAGAATCCAAAATATAAAGTTGGACATAAAACGGGGCTCTGTTGTCATGAGGATGAAGGGGCCCGGTTAAAGGCAAAGAACTATTGTGGCTCTGAATGTTGATCTGAAAGTACTTAGCCTCCACACTCTTTGAGGTCATTAATTCCCGCATTTCATATGGAAAGGAAGACAAGGCAGGAAGAGGAACTTTCCCTGGGTTGATGCAGGAGCCACCAACAGTTTCCCCAGGGACATGCAGGGCTGAGCAGTTAGGGCAAACTATATTCAGGCCCCCAATAATAGTGGGAACAGGAGAAACAGGATTAGGGGTGTTGTTCCAGGGTCGAGTCATATAAGCCTTCCTAGCGGTTCAGAAAGTGAGTCTTTCACAGCCCTTTTGAGTCATGACAGAGCGCTGAAAAAAAGGTAAAATAAGAACCAAGTAAAGCAAAACTATTAAACTGTGTAAAGGCCAGAACAGGCATAAAAAGAAATTCTAATCATTTGGAAAAAAAGAATAGAAGACATAAAAATGGAGCGACAAACATATTATTTAATTCAACACATCTAGCTGTTATCAAAATGTAAAAAAAAATGTAAATGAAAAACTGTAACAAAGCTATACTTACAATTATAATAATCTCAATAATTGACTATACTGACAAATACAACTTGCAACACTCTGGCTGTTATATAAATGTGAAAAATCTAAATTAAAAACTGTAACAAAGCTATACTTACAATTGTGATGAAGTTTTCAACAATTGATAATAATGACATACATAACTCAACCACACTAACAGTTATCTAAAAACAACCTAAATGAAAAATTGTAACAAACTATGCTAACAATTGCAATAAAATTAATTAACAATAGATCAGAAATATGAAATATATAATATAAATTAATTGAAAGCAATAATACAAAAGAAGGTGTTTTGAAATAAACAATTTAATGATGATAAATATCATTTGAAGACAAAAATCTATTGTAGAATCAAATAAATTTAAAAATGAATATATCTATTAATATTTCTAAAATATAAAAGTAACTGAGGAAAAAATTCCGAAAAATTTGTATATATAGGTTTTTAACTTTTAATTAGACAATTTTAATTTATATTTAGACATTTTTCATTTTTATTTAGACATTTTCAATTTTAATTCAGACATTTTTCATTTTAATTCAGACACTTGGACATTTTATAGAAATATATATATCTGCAAGCTTTGGGTCACAGCCCCAATAGGGAAGGAGCTATGAGGCAAAGTATTTATTATTTTATATACATATTATTGATTTTGATGTTTATATACATGTATTTTATCTCTCTGCCTAAACTTCCCTCATTGCTTCTCTTGTATTTTATCAATTTCAGTTTTGTGCTTATGCCTTTAATAAATTGCTGCGTCATTCTGAAGTTTGTCTTTCTTAATTTTCTACATGACAACATTCTTGAAATTGAGTAACTAACACTTATCAGATAGTGTAACATAATCTTATCTGTTTTCTAGTCCTCAAGATAAATAATGTTAAAACGCTCTCCAGCGAGTGGTCGTTGTTTTAGAATAGGGTTTCTAGGAAAACTATATGGATACAGCTTAGTTTGATGAGAGAGAGAGATGAAGAGAGTCGGTAGAATAATGGTTCAAAAAAGTTGGATTTCGACCGCTACAACCTGGGTTCTATTCCCGCATTCGGCACTTTTATCTGATTAAAAAAAAAAATGCTCCAATGGCCCCCGATTCTTGCAAAAGTGCAACCCCACCAGTGAGTGCAAGTAAACAAACGGGGCTATGGCATATTTGTAAGTGCAAAGTCAAACTACTTTTCACATGTATAGACACAGTAAAAGCAGTCGCCAACTTCTATCCACCATGATTATCAGAGCCTGTACCACGTGTAATAGGGATAAGCAAAAAATATTTAATTGAAAATTAAGATGCCATGAATTAAACTCTGTTAGATGATTTGACAAATTCACTCTAGTGAATAATATACTATTGTCTTCTTCTTCTTTCTTATCTCCACACTGGGTGAAGTAGAATGCGTCTGCCTTTGTCATTAAGACTGGGAGCACTACTCAGTGGCAGGCCGACTTAGCTCCAAAAGAAATGGCCGCCTCTGACATGAGGAACAGACGCCATGTGCAGCTACTCATAACATGGAGTACAAAGGCTTCTCATCCTGTATCCCGGGAACAGGAGCCCCTACAGGGTACTATCAGCCGGGCCAGCTGAACCCAGGTTTTTTAGTGAGCTTGTTACTGCTCCCCCTCCTCCTTTTTCATCCGGGCTTGGGACCGGCAAGGGTGGAGTTATATACTATTGTAATATATTTTAATTAATATGAATTGAGAGATATATATATCATTGGAACTTTTTTTTTCAGAATATTTCATAAAGAAGTTTTAGTAAAAGAGAAAATTGCATTAATGCCTGTTTAAAAAGAAAGGAAAACTAATAATTACTATATTGATCAAAATAAATGAATAAAATCGGAAAAATGTGAAAAAAAAATTAGAAAAAATAAAGAAAAGGCCAAAAGATTGATTTAAAAACAAACTTTTAAAGAATTTTTGTATAGCGTTTTTTGCTTTTAGACTATAGAACCCTTTTGTGTGCATGTCTCTCCTTTTCAAATAAAATAACATTTTGTTCTAAGTCATCTCATCGTTTACTTTAAGATGAACTAGCAGCCGCTTAAGTTACACTAAATCATCCAGGTGAAAGCAATCGTATGCAATGCCGAAAACAATATTTGCAATGCATTGAATATTTTCTATTTAATCCTAATCATAAGAGGAATAACTGTCCCAATCCCAAAAAATGTATTAAATGTGAAAAAGAGGGAGAACACGAATGCTCGACTACATTTAAATGCTGCAACTGCGTCAAACATCCACATTTTAGAAATCGAGATTTGGAGCATAAACCGAATAGTCAAGACTGCCCAATCTATAAAAAAGAGATGCAAATCATAATACAAAGAACAGACTATTCTACACTTATAGAAGATGCGGGCCAATAATAAACTTCCAGAATGATGGGGCGAAAACTATATAGTGACAAAATAAAAATTATTCAACAAAATACCAGAAAAAGCAAAAATTGCATAAATGAGCTTTGTGCATCTGATGAAATTAGAAATGCAGATATAGTAATGATTCAAGAACCTTATATAATCAAAGAGGAGGTAATATTTCCAGGACCTTGTACAAAATATCAATTGATGAACAGTCCCAATATAAATACGGCAATAATTGTAAGAAATAGCAGCTTAAAAATTCAATTAAGTACAGAATTCACTAACTCATTCGCTACAACTATAACCATACAAACAAAAAGTAAGAAAATATATCTTTCCAACATTTATATACATCCGAATTCAATGAAAAGTGAGCACGAGGAATTTATGAAGAAGTTAATTAATACAAATTTACATATACCAGTGATAATTTGCGGCGATTTCAACGCCAGAGCTCCGTTATGGTATGATATTAGGAAAAATTATAATGGACATAGACTGATCCCTATCATAGATGAAATAAACTTAATTATCCATAATAATAAAACTTTCACGTGTCGTGATGCAAGTGTGATTGATCTCACACTAACAAATAAACAGGCAATTGCGGCGATCAGAAATTGGAAGACACAGCAGATATCGCAAATTTCAGATCATGTAGCTATATCTTTTGAAATATATACAAACGAACAATTTAGTTCAGAAAAATATTATTCCACTTGGAAATTTAATGAGAAAAATGCGAACTGGTTAAGTTTTAGTCAGAGAATTAACAGTACTGAACAAGAAAAAATTGAAAACTTGCTAGACATAGTGGATACACCAGAAATGATTGATCAAACGGTAAAAGAACTTACGAACATACTGATTGAGGCAGCACATAATTCACTTAAAGTAAATAATAATATGACAACAAAAAATAATATTAGTAATAAGTGGTGGAATACGAATTTACAGCTTCTAAAGGATCACTGTCATTACCTTAGAAACTGTTACTATAGAAACAAAAATTGCCCTGATCATATTAAACAATACTATAAAAGCATACGAAATTTACGGGAAATAGAAAAAGCTAGGAAAGCATCATGGAGAAATTTTCTGGAGGAAAACAAATCGAACAACCCTTATGGAAACTTATATAAGGTGTACAAAAACATCAAAAGTGAATCTAAGCGGAAGAGAAATATGCAAATTTTGGAGGGTAATACTGATATGGAATGTTTGCAGAAGGGTGAGGAATTATTGAATAACTTATTTCCAGATGATAAATGTGAAGAAGATACAAACATCCATAAAAGTATAAGAAATTATAATTTAAAACTACTCAATAAAGAAAAACCGATGGTTATGATTACTGAAGTCAACGACTTGATTGACAAATTAAATCCAAAGAAATCTCCCGGAATAGACAACATCTCTAACAACATGATAAGGCACACTAAACAATTTATAGCTCCTATATTGGTGAAACTATTTCAAAAATGTTTAGACATACAATACTATCCTGCTGAATGGAAAAGAGCAGAGGCAATAATTATTCCGAAACCTGGAAAAACAGATTTTAATAACTATAAAAATTATAGACCTTTATGTCTTAATTCCAACATTTCTAAAATATTTGAAAAAATAATTAATTGATATATAGCTAGCAATAAATATGTATATATATATATGTTTCTATGAAAATGTTAATCTGCAAGACGCAGGTTATCATCATCTTTGTTTTGTTGTTGTCACTTTTTGGCGTTTCGCAAAACAACAAAAATGCTGTATCAGACTTTACTAAGACAATAAAGATTTGCTACAAAATAAAAGTGTACTAAGATGCTGCATTTGGCGACGAGGATATAAGAGTAAGTACCCTCAAATTTTGAAGTAAATATTTTTAGAAATTATCTTTGATTTTGCATATAATTGAAAGTTATTTTTAAAAGACTAAAATTGCAAAGTTTTAGGATGCAAATTTAAAAAAAAAAGTGGAATAAAATGGCTAGTTACCAATTTAAGGAATATAATGAAGAAACTGAAACTTTTGAAACGTTTTATGAACGATTGGAACAGTTTCTCATATTGGAGGAGGCAGGGGATGAGAAGAAAAAGGCTTATCTCCTAACCCTCATGGGAAGTAAAACCTATGGTGTTTTGAAGAATTTGTGCAGTCCTATTCTACCTAAAAATAAAACTTTTGATGACCTAATAGATATCTTGAAAAGGCACTTCTCTCCAAAGCGCTCAATTGTAGTAGAGAGGTTCATTTTTTTTAAAAGAATGCAATTAAAGGAAGAAAGCATCTCGGACTACTTGGTGGAAATTAAGCGTTTGGCTTCCTCATGCAACTTTGGAAATTTTCTGGAGGATTCTTTACGTGATAAAATGGTTTGTGGGTTATATAATGCCAAAATACAAAATAGAATTTTGTCGGAGGGTGACATTTCTTTAGCTAAAGTAATTGAGATAGCATTATCTATGGAAGCGGCTGAGAAAAATACAAAATTATTCCATTTGGAGCAGGGTGAAGATTGTGTAGATAAGTTGAGGATTGAACGCAAGGTTGAATCAAATTTCCAGAATGGCAAATGTAAACATTGTGGTAAACCGCACAAAGAACCATGTAGATTTAAGGAGGCGATATGCTTTAAGTGTAATAAAAAAGGACACATTGCCTCAATATGTTGGAGCAGTAGAAGAAATCTAAGGCAACATCAGAATCAGCCGGGAAATATACATCAGATAGGAGACCAAGAAGAGGAGGAAGAGTATGTCCAGAAAATTATAAGCGTGACGATACCTGAGTATAAAATTAATTTTGCCTCAAGTGACCCTCCCTATCTGATGGAGTTAAAAGTAGAAGGAAACTTTATTAAATTTGAAATGGATACGGGTAGTGGTCTAACACTGATATCAGAAAAGGATTTTAAAAATAGTCTTCAACACTTGAAATTGGAAAAAGCGAGTATTATTGTAAGAACTTATGATGGTACCGTGGTACCCATTCTGGGTAAAATCAATGTCAAAGTGGAGTGTCAAGATATTACTTACAAACTTAGAGCGTTGGTGGTGAAAGGAGAAAAGAGGGCGTTGATGGGAAGAGAATGGATAAATAGATTGAAATTGGGCTGTTTCGCGGTAAAACATATGCCTGTGGAAATTACCATTGAGGAAATTTTGAAGGAAAATCAAGCCTTATTTGTGGAGACAACTGAACCAATAAAAGGTTTCACATTTTCAGTAAACATGTGTGATGTGAATCCAATTTTCCATAAGGCTCGTCCGGTGCCTTTCGCCATTAGGCCAGCAGTTACTGAAGCATTAGACAAAATGGTGGCTAAGGGTTATCTATGTGAGGTGGCGAGCAGTAAATGGGCCACTCCAGTGGTTGTAGTGCCGAAGAAAAATAAAGAGATCAGAATTTGCTGCGACTTCAAGGTAACTCTAAATAAATATTTGGACACTGCGGCCTATCCCCTTCCCACACAGCAAGATTTATTCTCCACATTGGCCAAGGGAAAATACTTTTCTAAATTGGACTTGAGGAACGCTTATCTGCAATTAGAGGTGGACCCAGGCACCCGACCGTTACTAACGATAAATACTCATAAAGGGCTGTTCAGGTTTAAGAGAATGCCATTTGGATTGGCAAATGCGCCCAGTATTTTCAATCTGTAATGGATAGGGTTTTGTCGGGTATAGGAGGCGTAATTTGTTATATTGATGATGTCCTTATAGCCACAGCATCAATTGAAGAACATCTGGCGTTGTTGAAGACTATATTTGCTCGCTTGGCGAAGTATAATATCAAACTAAAGAAAGAAAAATGCCTATTTTTGCAAAAAGAAATTGAATATTTAGGACATCTTGTCACGGGAGAGGGCATCAGACCTTTAGATCATAAGGTACAAGCAATACAGAAGGCCAAAATGCCTACGAATATCTCTGAATTAAGGTCATTTCTGGGTTTAGTTAACTTTTATGGGAAGTTCATACCCAATTTGCCAGAGCTTTTGAAGCCTCTTCATGAGCTTCTTCACAAAAAACGTCCTTGGGTTTGGACAAAGGAATGTGGAGAGGCCATTGACAAGTGCAAGAACAGCATTACCTCTGAGAGGGTGCTAGTCCCATATGATACGACTTTGCCATTGTGTTTGGCCACTGATGCATCGCAGATTGGAGTGGGCGCTGTGTTGTCACATATTATAGAAGGCCAGGAGAGACCGATTATGTTTGCCTCACGGACTTTATCGGAAGCAGAACAAAATTATTCTCAGATTGAGAAGGAGGCTCTAGCCATTATATATGGAGTTACCAAGTTTCATCAATTTATTTATGGAAGAAAATTTATTCTTATTACAGACCATAAGCCATTTGTGACCATTTTGGGCCCAAGATCAGGAATCCCCACCTTATCTACTTCAAGATTGCAGCGTTGGGCGCTTATTTTGTCAGCTTATACTTACGATATTAAATTTCGAAGAACTCAAGACCATGGGAATGCAGATCTTCTGTCACGTTTTCCTGTGGGCTGTGAAGAAATTCCAAGATTGAATAATGTCTATGCTTTATCCTTTGTGGAAGAATTGCCGATCACAGCAGAGGAAATTGCCACGGAAACTGAAAAAGACGAAGTGCTCTCATTGGCCAAATTTTATACTCAGCAAGGCTGGCCTGAAAAGGTGGCTGATCACCTCAGACCTTATTTTCAAAGGAAACTTGAGCTAACTGTAGATGGGGAGTGTTTGGTTTGGGGAATGAGAGTTGTCATTCCACCATCTCTCAGAATAAAAATGTTGAACTGTCTTCATGAGACTCATTCCGGTATGAACAAAATGAAGGCTGTAGCAAGATCACATTTTTGGTGGCCTAATCTAGATACCCAAATCGAGTTTTAGGTAAATAAGTGCAGAAGCTGTCAGCAATCCCAGGATGGGCCAAATAAAGGAAAATGGCAACCCTGGAAATGGTCAACCAGACCTTGGCAAAGAATTCACATTGATTTTGCAAATAAGGAAAACATTAATTTATTAATAGTAGTAGATAGTCATTCAAAGTGGATCGAAGCCATCCCAATGAGAGAGACCACCACACGCAAAACCATTGAGCAACTACGGCGACTTTTTTCTTCCTATGGGTTACCGGAGGAACTTGTATCTGATAATGGACCTCAGTTTACTGGGAGTGAAATGAAAGGTTTTCTGGAAGGAAATGGAATTAAACAAACATTGATCCCGGCGTACCACCCGCAAAGTAATGGCTTGGCTGAAAGAGCGGTTAGAACAATTAAGACTGCCCTGGATAAAAATAAAAGGAAAATTGGGGACACCATTCAAGACACCTTGTCAAAAGTTCTTCTGGCATATCGAAGCACCCCGCATGTGACAACGGGAAAGACTCCATCAGAGCTCTTTATTGGGCGTGCGCTTCGAACCAGAGTGTCGTTGATACATCCCAGCTTGGCATCTAGAGTTAGGGACCAGCAAGCCAGGCAAATGAAGTATGATCGGCGAACCCATTTGGAAGAATTCCAGATAGATGATTTAGTGTGGTGTAAAAACTTTAGAGGTGGTGATAAATGGATCCCAGGAAAAATTGTGGGCAAGAAGGGAACTAGAGTCTACACCATTTTGATCCACGGACAGGTAAAGGCCTATCACAGGGATCAAATTAGAAAAAGGTGGAGGAATGGTGAGGAAGATGAGAGTGGAGATGGAGAGCGTCAACCCGAGCACTCAAGAGGAGCAGGTCCCAATGCCATAATCTCGGAGGTTGTACGAGACAGAGGTTATGTGGAGTCGATGTCGCCAGGACTAACTAGCCAGCGGTCGGATCAAGATTCAGAGGTTCAGAGTGATACAGACGATGGAAAGTCATTGGAGCCTCTTCCCTCGCTGGACCCCGAGGCCTTGAAAGAGGAGGGTCCTGTCCTAAGGCGGAACCCACCTCGAGCGAGGAGACTTCCTGTGAGATTTGAAGAGAGAAGATGGTGATATATAGCTAGCAATAAATATGTATATATATATATGTTTCTATGAAAATGTTAATCTGCAAGACGCAGGTTATCATCATCTTTGTTTTGTTGTTGTCACTTTTTGGCGTTTCGCAAAACAACAAAAATGCTGTATCAGACTTTACTAAGACAATAAAGATTTGCTACAAAATAAAAGTGTACTAAGATGCTGCATTAATAACAGAATAATAAAATATTATGAAGATTTTAATTTACTAAGTGATCGACAACATGGCTTTAGAAGATCGAAATCTACTATTACTGCACTAACTGAAATAATAAAAATTGCGTTAGAACATAAAGCAAGAGAATATGCAGCAATAATTGCAGTGGATATTAGTGCAGCGTTTGATAATGCATGGTGGCCGGCCCTGATGAAAAGACTAGATGAAGATGGTGTGCAGGCTTCAATGATAAAACTTCTACAATCATACTTTGATAATAGAAGAATAAGATTAAGATATTCCTCAACTGAAATTAATAAGAAACTAAGTAAAGGATGTCCACAGGGAGGACCACTGTCTCCCACATTATGGAATATTCTTATTAATGAGATACTGAATAATAATCTGGATGATAATTGTGAAACAATAGGATATGCAGATGATATTACGTTAATATGTTGGAATAAAACTCCTGAACAACTAAGAAAGACAATAGATAATGTATTAAGAAAAATCAATAAGTGGTGTGAAAATCGTAAATTAAAATTGTCAGATGAAAAAACAAAAATATTATATTTATATAAATGCAATAGCGATATAATAGTCTCAGGTAGCAAGTCAATTAAACCGGTTGAAGAACTTAAGATTCTAGGAGTAACTATTAAAAATCACCGAGTCAGAAGCAAACTGGACTTTACGCCTCATGTTAATGAAATGATCATAAAGGTAACTAGAGCTAGTGGATACCTATTTGGCCTGACAAAGAAAGCATGGGGTCTGGACTTTAGACGAAGACTGATATTGTATAAGACATTATATCGAAGTACAATTACTTATGGTTATCCAATATGGTATCCATTCATAAACAAAAAGTCTAAAGACAAACTTAATTCTCTTCAATATAGTATTTTAAAACATTGTATACAGGCATACAGTACAACATCATCGGATTGTACACACATACTTGCACAAGTCCCCAAACTTACTGATTATATTGAATCTAACATGTTGAAAACCGAAATAAATTACAACCGATTTGACTCTTCAAGTAGGAATATAATTTCTAATTACATAAGGGAAAAATTGCAGAAATACTATGAGAAGACTAATACCATTTTCAAGTCCTTCTTCACTGATTCCCAAATACCCAAATATGTCAAGCCAAACTTTTACAATGTCCAATTTTTTACTGGACACGGTAACTTTAGATCATATTTGTACAAAGTCAGAAAGACGGATTCACCTAAATGCTCATGTGGTGCAGAAGAAGAAAATCCTGTACATATTTTAACGGACTGTCGACTTGTAGAGGACTTGAGAGTCAAAAATCAAATAAATATAAATTGTCTAAATCAAATAGTTAATAATAGATATATGTATATAAATTTTAATAGATTTTGTAGAATGTTTTTTAGTAATAGATAGCCTGGGCTGTAATATAGTTATATGCTGTAAATAGCTCTAAATTTCTGTTCTTATGTGATGTTCACTAATATTCATTATAGTGTAATTAAATCGTTAACTAACTGACAAATATGTTAATAATTTCTATTATAATAACTAATTTCCTATTAATAATTACTGTAAATAAGCTCCCAAACTTGTGTATGCATGCAAATATCCAAGACGGATATCGCGTGCTTTGTAAATGATAATAAATAAATAAATAAATGCATTGAATATGTCTCAGTTACCTTTTGACCGCAATCATGGCCCTTTGAAAATCCCTGTTGCTATTCTGATGTGCCTATGGAAGTCGTTTTTATTTGAGTCCTGGGCAACACTATGTTTTATGCAAAAGATTCACTACTTCATGTGGCTGGTATTTTATAGGCCTCTCTACATGCAGAGAATGTTTGACTGGCTAATACATTCTCTCTTTTAACACTGACCAATGGAAAACATGTGGTCAAAGGTTGCTGAATGGCTGACTTGTTACCTCATGGCAGTCACTACTGTCAATGAACTGAGGTATTGTATTGAAGCTGCACGATAAGCAATACCTATACATGCCATCCAATCTCTGGCTCAATTCAAAGTCGTATAAGTCCTGGTATTGCTGCCAGAAGTGGGGTATGTATTTCTCACAATCCATACCCCCAAAAATTTAAACACTTGTTATATATTCACAGTAATATGAATTAAGCAATAAATACAAATTTGTTATGAGTTACTAATGACCTTTTCTAAATAAATGTTCTCAACCCTTTCTGGTCCTCAAGTTGCTGTCAGTGTCTTTGTGCTAGGGTTAGCTAGCTGGCTGCAAGCCATATCAGTGACTTGTGTAAACGAGGGGCGGGGGAATGTTGGCACTAGCGTTACATTTCCTGGAAATCATGTGAGAATCTTACTTATTCACCTAATTCCCTCTTGTCTCAAATTGTTATTCATTTTACTTTTTATAACATCGCTTCTACCTCGTACATCAACCACTTAGTTTATATAAATTTTAAGAACTCTGTTGATTAATACATTTAAATTGGTAAAAATTTAGTCCAAGTTCTAATAGGTTTTTTTCTCCTCTGTCTTCTTCTTTTTTCATATCTCCACTCCATCATATTAGGGTATCAGGCTATTTTTTATGTAATAGGTGCAAATACTTCAATATCCCATTTGTTGAATCATAAATACATTTTTTTTTAAATACAAAAATAAGTTATTGGCAGTAATTTTATACAGTAAAACCCCTCTATAGTGAACCCCAATGGGACAGAGCTTTTGGTTCACTATAGCCACGGTTCACTATAGACAGGGTTTGGCTATTTTTTTAACTTTTCTAAATTTTTAGACTGTATAATTAAAAAACAGCCATACAAACAGGAAAAGGCAGCCACTTAATAATGGTCACTTTGTTTTAATTCCCTAAATTGACCTATTTCTTTACAGTAATGCTGAATATCAAAAGAAGTCATGTGATAATAGGTTCTTCTTATCATTAGCATGCATGTTTATATATAAACCTATGTAATGGGAGTACAAATAAGTTTTGAGGGATTTGCAAAAGAAGCTAAAACAAATATTATATAAATAGCATCGGACCTTGTAAGGTTTCATGTTAAGGCTTCATCATTTCCCCAAAAAAATCAGAAGTCTTTTCACTCAAGTGTAAGGAACTTTTTTTTTGGTGCTCTAACCATGTCAACCTTTTTGCCAACAAAACACAATTTGCGGGAAGCGCTGCTTTTTTGTTTTAATTTGAAGAAAAGTGCAACTGATGGACATCGATTGCTGTGTGAGGCATATGGTAAACATGCTCTATCAATAAAATCATGTGAGTACTGATTTCGGCGTTTCAAAAGTGGCGATTTTGACACCAGAGACAAAGAACGCGGAGGGAGGCAATAAAGTTCGAAGACGCTGAGTTGGAGGCTTTATTGGACGAAGATTCAAGCCAAACTCAAGAGGAGCTCGCTGAAACCTTGGGAGTGACTCAACAAGCGATTTCGAACCGTCTCAAGTTCATGGGTATGGTGCAAAAACAAGGAAATTGGGTTCCATATGAACTCAAGCCAGGAAACATCGAGCGCCGTATTTGCACGTGCGAACTACTGTTCAAAAGAAAAAATTGGAAGGGTTTTTTGCATCGAATCGTGACGGGGGACGAAAAGTGGATTCACTACGACAACCCAAAGCGCAGAAAATCGTGGGTTAAGCCCGGTCATGCATCAACTTCAACGGCCAAACCGAATATTCATGGCAAGAAGCTAATGCTGTGCATCTGGTGGGATCAGCTCGGAGTGATCTACTATGAGCTACTTCAGCCTAACGAAACCATCACTGGAGAACGTTACCAACAACAATTGATGCGATTAAGCCGAGCATTGAAGATTAAACGCCCACTATATGCCAAAAGACATGACAAGGTGATCTATCAGCACGACAACGCTCGGCCACATGTTGCAAAAGTTGTCAAGGAGACTTTGGAGGCGCTTCAATGGGATGTCCTACCCCACCCGCCGTATTCACCAGACATTGCTCCTTCAGACTACCACATGTTCCGTTCGATGACACATGGCCTGGCCGAGCAGCACTTCACTTCTTACGAAGAAGCGAAAAATTGGGTCAATGTTTGGATCGCCTCAAAAGACGAGGAATTTTTTCAACACGGAATCCGTATGCTGCCTGAAAGATGGAAAAAGTCTTAGCTAAAGATGGACAATACTTTGAATGAAATATATTGTACTGAGATTTCTCTGAAAAAAGCTTCGAATTTATAAAAAAATCACTCAAAACTTATTTGTACGCCTAAAATTATTTAAAAATTAAGCCAAATCACCTAGGCAAAACATTATTAATTATATATTTGAAAGGTATAAGAGTATTTTAGAACATCTTTCTCAATTCTGAAATAATATCTACTTATATATTTGCCTTATTCTGTCTGTTTGTCTGTATGTCTGAAGCTCACGGATAGAATGCGCGCCCATTGGCTGCCAGCGAACACGTGGCCTCCCTGCCCCCCTTCTAGACAACCCTGTTATCAGCTGTGCGATACATACACCTGTCTATAGCGGCCACTCTAGACAACCCTGTTATCAGCAGTGTGCTACATCCACCTGTCTATACAGACCACCCTGTCTATAGCGGCCACTCTAGGCAACCCTGTTATCAGCTGTGTGATACATCCACCTGTCTATACAGACCACCCTGTCTATAGCGACCACTCTAGACAACCCTGTTATCAGCTGTGTGATACATCCACCTGTCTATACAGACCACCCTGACTATAGCGGTCACTCTAGACAACCCTGTTATCATCAGTGTGTTTCATACACCTATCTATACAGACCACCCTGACTATAGCGACCACTCTAGACAACCCTGTTATCAGCTGCCTGTCTATACAGACCACCCTGTCTATAGCGGTCACCTTAGGCAACCTTGTTATCATCAGTGTGTTACATTCACCTGTCTATACAGACCACCCTGTCAATAGCGGTCACCTTAGGCAACCCTGCTATCAGCAGTGTGATACATCCACCTGTCTATACAGACCACCCTGTCTATAGCGACCACTCTAGACAACCCTGTTATCAGCTGTGTGATACATCCACCTGTCTATACAGACCACCCTGTCAATAGCGACCACCCAAGACAACGTTTTTAAAATATATTCGCACTCGGGTAAACCCCGGGCGTTGCCCGGGCCATTCGTCTAGTAATACTATATTTGGAAATCAGAATTGTCTTAAAATCTCCTTATTTCTATCAAAGGAATAAAGCTCCGTGTATTCTGAATCAATTGAGGATGAATCAAAAGTATCCAATTCAGAAAAATCGGACGCGAAACATGTTGATACGATAGCGCGATCGGTAAAATTTCGAATAAAAAACACCAATTTGCAAACACAAACTCGGTGGTAAAACGGCTGGCCAGTGGGAATATCCGCGAACCCTGAAAGAGTCATATACCTAACAAGAATTCCATTCTAAAAATAGAACTGTAGTGGTAGTTTTTGAGAATTTATAAGTCGATTTGTTTGTGGCTCATTTGACACGGGGAACTTGGGGGAACTGTTTTTTTTTATCTTCTTCTTTCAATTCCCGTTTCCACATATTCTTCTGAAGTGTATATTAAATTTTGTTTTCAACCTGTTATTCAAACCATTTCTGGCTTTAAAATTATTTGGAATTATGTTTTAGCCTAGGTTAAACTTGATATAGAACGCTTCTAAAAGGGCTTGCTGCCATTGTTTTTTTTTTGTTTTGTTAAGACCGCCACTCTTTGTTTCTTTTCTTTATTTTGGAAGCCATTTGTATTTTTATTCTATTTCAAAATTGTCGAATGCAAAGATATTCTATTAAATAAAAGTATAATGTGTAAATATTTATACAACATACAGCAAAAATAGAATGGAAATGAAAACAAAAAATGCCGCTAATTTTTTGTTTTGAAATCGCGATCCGTGAGCTGAAACATGCTCAAAATTTTGTTGTTTTAAAATTTTTAAAAATCACAATTTTAAGTTCGTTATAAGCATAGTATTTTTAATAGATTTTATCATTTTGGGGCCGAAAATAGGTTCGTTATAGGGGTAGTTCGTTATTTTAAAAATCGCAAAGTTCGTTATAACGATGGTATTTTCTTTGGAATGGGATGGGAATCGCCGTGGGTTCGTTATAAGAGAAGGTTCGCTATATTCAGGGTTCGTATTAGCGGGGTTTTACTGTATATTTTTAAATCTTAAAATAAATAATATAGATAAGTGTAAACAGCTCTTATCTGATAATATTTACCTTTTATTATCTGCTCACCATTTACAAAGTGTTTAATGAATTTATATATCGTAATGATCTCAATAAAAATTGTGTAAGAGAGAGCAACATAATTAATTGATAATGTCACGGCGACTAGTCGACATTTATAAACAAATCAACAAAATTCTTTACAGCTAGAGAATACGGAGCAAGTAAGCTAGGCAACTAAATGATGATTTAACAAATGTAAAATTCAAATCTGTTTCAAATATTTTCATTGAATATTTAAATTAAATAATACATTATTTCTTCGCCACATAGCCTCCTCCTATAAAGAGCCTCGACCCGATGCTCAGCAAGAGACTTGCATCCTCAGTTTTCAGAACTAGTACTATGGCCAGGGATATTTTCAGGTGTCTGCAGTGAATGTCTTCTTCTGTTGAGATATCTTCTTCATGAGGACTTGGCAGGTCTATATTTACGTCACTGTAGTTTTTTCTTATTTCTACTGTGGTCGGCAAGGGAGGATTTTATAACTTTGCGGCCTCACCTCCCATATGGTCTGTCATCTAGTTTTAATGGTTGGTGTCGCGTCTTCTTCCTTGTTTCTAATACTGAGTTGTAGGATGGGGAGTTCTAGGTTGAGCCTCGAATCTAGGATTTGATACCGGCCTGGGTGCTTGAGGGGGATTTTTGTAGGTTTTGATATGGGCGCCAAGGACTTTACAATCTCCTCCCTCACTAAATCTTCAATGGCAGCGATAATAGGCTCCTCTTGAGGAGAGTGCAATGCTTGCTGTATCTCCTTGCGGATAATTTTTCGGATCAGCGATGACAGATCTTCTCCATCATCATGGTCACAGAGAGAGGCTACATTTGGTAGGCGCTCGTACCTGGTTGGGGTAACTCACCTACATTGGAGCTCTTCGACACGGCAACATTCTGTAATGAATTGTTCTGTGCTCTGTACATCCCTCGGTAGGTGTGCTTGATAAAGCTCCTCAGCTATACCTTTCATGAGGTGGGGAATTTCCTCACTCATTTGAGGATCAACCTCTTTGCACAAGCACAGGACATCCTGGATTTAAAATTCGGTAGTGTCACCTTTTAATTGCGCCCGTGTTTTAAGTTTCTTCTCTGCTTGCAATTTTGAATTTTCTTTTTTTCCCGAACACATTCTCTAATTGATGTAAATTCCTTCCAAGTCTGTATGCTTTCTTCGTTGTTCTCAAACCATTTGAAAGCAGTTCCAGACATAAAAATAAACTTTAGTAAGGCAAAGGGTTTCGTCCCAATGGTTGTACCTTGACACACGTTCATACCCTTTTAACCATTTTTGGAGATCTTCACCACCCACCCTGGAGAAAATGGAAGGGTTCCTGGGCATATGTTGAACAAAATAGTTGCTTACCTGGGTATCCGACTCTGTATTTACATTCATAGAAGCTTCTTCTGGTTCAACAGGATCAATTTTCCTTTTATTTCTTAATGGGTATCGGTCCAGCTTCTCCTCCAGTTGTAGCGTAGAAATCAAGTCTTTTTATATCTGAAGGTGTGAAAGAATTCACTGATGATGTCACTGCGACTAGTCGACAATTATTAACAAATCAACAAAACTCTCTACAGCTAGAGAATATCGAGCAAGCAAGCTAGGCAACTAAATGATGATTTAACAAATGTAAAATTTTAAACCTATTTCAAATATTTCCGTTGAATAATTAAATTAAATAATAAATTATTTCTTCGCCACAATATAATATTGAACTTTTGTTCCTTAATTCACACTCCATATATTATATTACAATGGAAATTGCATTTTAGTGGAATGCAATGTTTTTTTTTCTTAATTTATGCCCCTTTTATCCCAGTACAATGTCACACATTTGTACTATTTTCCACATAATGTAAATCTTTGTCCAACTCTTTTTTCTCAATGGCATAACTAATTGCAGTTTAAAAGCAATGTTTGGTTTCTATAATTTGCTTCATCTTCGTTTTATCCTTCCATCTCAATACATCTAACTTCTTAAAATCCAAATTATATCAAGTTATACAATAATAAATGAGTTTGGGTATTTTTAAAAATAATAGTAACCAAATATGTTTTCCATGTGCATTGCAAAAACATTCCACAGTCATTAACTCATTGAAATGTTTACATTGCGACTGCAAGACCTCAAGAAAAGACACTTTCATAATACATTTACGCATTAAAAAAATTCAGAAACCCTAAATGTGGACATTTGACTTTGAAACTCAGCAAAGCATACTTTCAAATAGATATTCTTGCATTCTCACTTCTTATAAGACTTTAAAATAAAAACATTATGAATATAAGTCCTCTTCATAAGTCTTTTTTTAATTACCTTAATTTGACATTCTAAATGTAAATATTCCAACCCAACAACTTCAGTGAGCTTAATCCAAACCCATACCGGAGTTGTTTTTAAATTATGTTTTTAAAACTTATTAAATAGATTCTCACTGTCCCAATACTTGGTACATACTTAATAACTATTCATGATAAAATTGTGAAAAACGTTTAAATATAAGGTCTCTTTTCAACACTTATTTGTAGATACAAAAATTGGCATTTTGATACTAAAATTAGGAGAAAACAGAATGTCATATATTTTAAAAGAAAGACATTTAAAAATATAACTTTTTGGTTATTCATATGAAGTTTTTATATCATAATTCCCTTGTACAGTAAACCTCTCTGTAAAAGACACCAAGTTGCAGAGCCAAAGTGTCTTTTAAAGAGAGGTATTTTGGCAATTATAACTGTCCATTGTAAAGAGGTGTCATCTCAGGGAAGTCCTACTGTACACATAACTCAATTTTCATATACATGGCGGCGATCGGCGGGCGCCGATAGGATCGCGCGCGCGCACTTTTGGTTCCTGGTTAGTTTAAGTTTCACTTTGCAGTGCCGTTGCGCAATGTCGCGAGTGTTATTGTTTTTTTTTGTTTTTTTTTTACGCTGGGATTTAGGCTTCGTGCCCTAATTAACAATAATATTTTATTTTTAAATTTCAGTATTAAAATATTTTAGTTATTTTAAAATTTACAAATAATTTCCTTTTAAATAAATAAATCTTTATAAAATGTAGCCACATTGATTATGAAAACATTTTATTTCAATATTTTATTTCTGTGTTATTATAAAAGATTTACAAACATAAAATCAATAACACCTGCAGCAGCAGTGGATGACTCTAATACATTAAAATTTATTTATTAAAAGACATTTCAGAGGAAGAAAGACATGCATGTTTTTTCAAAATGACCATCTGGAATACATCCTGAATAGGATTTCAGTGCAAAAAATAGACATCTATAAAGGAATTTTTTTAAAAATATCTTTATGATTATTTTAAAATAATATTTTAAAATTTTCTTTTTATTTACCATGTTTATTTCCTTTCAACTGCTATATTTTTCAATTAGAATAAATATAAAATTAATATTTTAATATCTGTAGAGTTAATATTTGATTATATTACTGAAAAGAAACTCATTACCAGTAAATTTATTTGTTACAATTATTTATGTTTCTAAAATATGTATTAATGCCATTTTGTCACTGATATTAAAAGTTAATCATGAAATTAAAATAAAAACACACAATGGTTTCAATTAATATTATCTATCTATATATATAAAAATGAATGTATGTGTGTCTGTTTGTTTGTCCTTTATGCCTGACCAAACCACTCATTGGATCGCCATGAAACTTTGGGAAGTTATTTAGTATAGTACTGGGAAGGTTTCTAGCAAATAAAATTTTTGAAATAACTTTTCGCTTTAAAATAATCAAGATAAATATTCTAATTTATCTGTTATAATTCAACAATCTGCTCTAAATATTATCATGATGATACGATGATTTTGTAATGTAGAAAATTAGGAAAGACAAAATTCAGGATGACACGGCAATTTATTTGAGACAAGAATAATGATACAATTCAAAGGCAAGATACTATTCCTTTAACTTCCAATTACCGAGGGAACCAATTAATATTGATTTTATTCAACTTATCGAGTATTTTTCAAGGGACCGGGAAAAAATGTTCACTTTATCGAGAGATTCGTTAAACAAACCTTTACTCGGGTAAAACCCGGGCGAAGCCGGGTACATCCATACAAGAATAATGATACAATTCCAAGGCAAGATACTATTCCTTTAACTTCCAATTACAGAGGGAACCAATTAATATTGATTTTATCCAACTTATCGAGTATTTTTCAAGGGACCGGGAAAAAAATGTTCACTTTATCGAGAGATTCGTTAGACAAACTTTTACTCGGGTAAAACCCGGGCGAAGCCGGGTACGTCCGCTAGTCTATATATATAAAATTGAATGTCTGTCTGTCTGTTTGTTTGTTTGTACTCTATAGATTCCAAAACCATACATCCAATCGCCGTGAAATTTTGGGATATTATTAGGTATATCACCGGGAAGGTTTTTGAAAAATAATTTCCTGAATATCTTGAATATCCTTAGAGTTATTTGCAGATTTGTAGATTTAACTCGCAAGCAGCGCCCCCATTGTGACGATGATAACAAGTTAGTATACAACATCTTATTACCATATCAATACAATAGTTACTTATTAAAAATTAAAAATTCTTACTGCTAAGTTATAAAAATTGTTTATTATGTAAATCATCCCTTGTATATAGGTCGGTCTCTCGCCTTAATTTCTGTCAAACCTGTAGAAGGGCGTTTGCCCGAAAGCTCGTAACGTTTACAAATAAAAGATACCTATCTTCCATTTAATGATACGTTTATTCATAAGTTGTACACCGGAAGAGTTTTAAGTTTTTACTATTAATCAATTGAGTTTTCTTATCTTAAATATTATTTATCAAAAGTAAGATTATCTCAGGATGACACAGCAATGTGACACGGGAAAAAATGTTCACTAGATAAAACTATGATTTTCTAATGTAGAAAATTAGGAAAGACAAAATTCAGGATGACACGGCACACAGGGACCGGGAAAAAATGTTCACTTTATCGAGAGATTCAAATTTACGAGTTTCACAAATTATCAAAATATATCTTTTTTTTTTAAATAAGTTTTTAGAGAATTGTTTTAACAAATGTTCGCTAGACAAACCTTTACTCGGGTAAAACCCCGGGCGAAGCCGAGTACGTTTTATAAGTTTATAGAGAATTGTTTTAACAAATGTTCGTTAGACAAACATTCACTCGGGTAAAACCCGGGCGAAGCCGGGCACATCCGCTAGTATATATATAAAATTGAATGTCTGTCTGTCTGTTTGTTTGTACTCTATAGATTCAAAAACCATACATCCAATCGCCGTGAAATTTTGGGATATTATTAGATATATCCCTGGGAAGGTTTTTGAAAAATAATTTCTTGAATATCTTGAATATCTTTAGAGTTATTTGCAGATTTGTAGATTTAACTAAATGATGATGATTATTTATCAAAAGTAAATGGTTTTGTTTACAAACAATATGTGTATTCAATATGGTGGTCAATAGTCAAATAATCTGTTTTTTTTAAATTAAATAATATAATTTTTTTAATGATATAAAAATTAATTTAGTAAACAAAATATTTATTTTTTGAAAATTTATATTTTATTAGTAGTATAAAAATTTAAATCTATATATATAAAATTGAATGTCTGTCTGTTTGTCTGTACTCTATAGATTCAAAAACCATACATCCAATCGCCGTGAAATTTTGGGATATTATTAGGTATATCACCGGGAAGGTTTTTGAAAAATAATTTCCTGAATATCTTGAATATCCTTAGAGTTATTTGCAGATTTGTAGATTTAACTCGCAAGCAGCGCCCCCATTGTGACGATGATAACAAGTTTTCTTATCACTAAGTTTGTTATCTTAAATATTATTTATCAAAAGTAAGATTATCTCAGGATGACACGGCAATGTGACACGGGAAAAAATGTTCACTAGATAAAACTATGATTTTCTAATTTAGAAAATTAGGAAAGACAAAATTCAGGATGACACGGCACACAGGGACCGGGAAAAAATGTTCACTTTATAGAGAGATTCAAATTTACGAGTTTCAAATTATCAAAATATATCTTTTTTTAAAATAAGTTTTTAGAGAATTGTTTTAACAAATGTTCGCTAGACAAACCTTTACTCGGGTAAAACCCCGGGCGAAGCAGAGTACGTTTTATAAGTTTATAGAGAATTGTTTTAACAAATGTTCGTTAGACAAACATTCACTCAGGTAAAACCCGGGCGAAGCCGGGCACATCCGCTAGTTAATTTATATTACAAGGCTATTTAAAAAAATATTATTTTAGCGCGTTAGATGATTACCTAATCATCTATCTTTAATTCAACACTTCCTTTAATTCCACCGAAAGCTCAGATCCCTTGGGGTGTTGAATTAAAGAGGTTCGACTGTATTATTCAATTTCAACCGATATTCAGGAAAATTTAAGGGGGAGCTTTGAAAAGTATAAAAAATAGAGTTTAAAAGTTGAGCTTATCTCTTTGATGGTTTGATATAACTACTATTCAAACAAGTATTTTAAAACTTCTTTATTCTCTTATGTACACTAGGTTAGATCTGGAGGATGAGGGAAACTCCACCAAGGACCCACAGGGCCGCCTTTTCTTTGGTGCGGAGGTTGAAAGTCCAGACATAGGTGGCGCCACGAGACCGGGTCTTGTAGACTGGGCATTGGTACATGTTGCGGAGGTCCTGCTTGTCTATCAGGATGGAACGGACGTAGATGACAGGCATGGATGGATACAGTTCTTTGATGCGGGACTCCATGATGACTCCAGCCTGCAGGTCCCACCGGGCACCTTCCATGTAGAGGCCATTAATGTAGGCTCCTTCACGGGGCGGGGACGTGAAGTCCTCCTTGTTCCTTTTTGTCACATCACATTGCAGGGTCATCTTGTCCAGGGGCAGCTCATTCTTGCGCGCTGTGGACTGCATGATTGCTGTGAGGAAGGACTGGGGGTTGAAGAAGCCGGCAAGCCACACTGAGGAGGGTAGGACAAAGTCTGAGGACCAATTCTCCAGTTCTGTGGTGGAGGCACAGTACAAAGATTGGTTTACAAAAATGTGTACTAAAGCAATTTTATGAGAGCCTTTCTTACCTTTGATCCGGACGAGAAGATCCGCGTACCAGGCTGTGAGGCCTAGTGAGGAGGGGTACGCTCTCTTGGTCCACTTGGGTGGAACACTGTCCATGAAGAGGGCCTCAGCCAACTCCTCCATCTCTGTATTGATGGTGAGCTCTCCCTTCAGGCCCAAGTCTAGGTCCTGCAGGGAACGTCGGATCTCTATGGTGAGGATGTTCATGCGCTCACACTCCTGGAGGGCCACAATGGTGTAAGGTGTCTTGTCCTCAGCACGCGTGTACAACTCCCCCATGTTAAACGGCTCTGGCAGTTTCTCTATGGTGTCGTCCAGGATCTGCTTGATCTTCTCGTCACGAGACATGCCGAATGCCCCAGCTCCACCAGAGTCCCGGGGCTGCAGTTCCAGCAGTGTTCGGAAGAGATTCTCGGATGTGTTGGTAAGGAAGCCAATCTCTGCATTGGGGTGTAGTCCATAGAGGTAGGGGGATTCGGGGGGCAGGTTGTCATCCACGTAGCGGTGGTAGCCTTGATAGTCCAGGCTGGGGGGCACAGGAACCCAGGGGCCAGGTAGGTGCGGTATAGGCGGCGGTCCCAGTCGTCCGTGATGTGGCCCCCGTACATGATCTCCCCAAACAGATAGCGTAGGTCTTCCCACGGCACCTTAGTGTTGGCCTCAAGGTAGTTGTACAGCACATTCACACTGCAATACACATTAAATGTAAGAGAGAGGCAATGTGCAGTAAGAAATGTTCCAAGATAACTTTCTAGTTATTCCTGCGTAGGCACACAGATTCAATAATCACATTGTTGTAATCAAGACATGGCTTGTGCTACAAAATGTACCAACAAACAACTCCTATTTAAGATTCTGGAGATTATTGTGTAGAGGAAAATGTCTAAAGAACATTTATCTCCTGATTTGTTATACAGAAATTGGAACATATCTTAGAACTCTATATAGTTTATTGCTAAACACTAGTTAATACAGTTGACACAAACATCTAGGAGACATTTCTATAATGTGAAAGCAAGAATGAGCTGAATGCTGGGGTGAAACCAGAGCCACGTTAAGTGTATAAATGTGAAGTGTATAAATTCAGTTTGGACCTGATGGTCAGGTCTCCAAAGTTGAAGGGGTAGGAAGGGTTCCATCCCTGAGGACCAAACTTGCGCCGCTCCGCCACAACAGCGTGGAAGTAGCAGAGGGAGAAGAGGATGCTCTTGAATTCAGTCTCCTTGGTGCACATCTCCAGTGTGGCCTGGCTGAAGTTGTTGAGGGCTTGGTGCAGGTTGGCCAGCATGCCAGAGGGGGGCTCGTTGGTGATCTTGATGCTGGACTCCAGGATGCCCTGAGGGATGATGTGAGCTGCAGGTATGGGGGCTGGCTCGGCACTGACAAACACCCGGAAGCTGTCGTGGCTGCCCAGCGAGTACTGCTCCAGCTTCTTCTCCAAGGTTGGCAGCCAGTTCTTCACCAGGTGGACGTTCTGCACAGGTGTGGGAACACATTATGTTGAGGGTGCAATTACCCAGCACTATATCTTTATTCACATTTGGTGAACCTTCCCAGAAATTTAAACCATCACTAGATCTAAGCTGTTGAATTGTTAATTGTGCTTATATAGCAGCTAGTGTAGGGGTGTCTATTGGAACGAGGGGGTTCTGTAATTATAGAAATTTCACAACTACAATAGTAGTGGAGCCCAATGAGATTGAACTTTTGGTTCATTTTTAGGTTGTATAATTAAAGGATAGCCATACACACAGAAAAAGGCTACCTCTTAATAGTGGTCACTTTGTTTTAATTCCCTAAATTGACCTATTTCCTCACATTAATACTGAATACCTTGTTGCTTGAAAGAGCACTCTTCAAGCCTTTCAAATAAGTTAATAAGTATTTTCCTTCTATTTCCACATATTTTTCTGAAGTCTAGATTTTGTTTTGGACCTGTCATGCAAACCATTCCTGGCTTTAAAATCACCATAGTTCATGACCAACATTGTTTTTGTTGCATCTTGGGCCCGTTTATTTGGACTTTTTTTAAAGCCTATGCTAAACTAGCAGATATAGAATGTTTCAAAAAGGGAATGTTAACACATACAATTGTGTCAAAAGTTGGGTTGATTCTTTTTTTGTAGCAATTTATATAATAAGAGCCTTAGAAAAGTTTAACATGTTCTGAAATTTTGCCCGTGTTGTTTCACTTTGAAAAGCTTTAATAATGGCTTTTTTTCTAGTAATAGCATTTTTTTAGAAAACCTTTCTTTAATTTTTAAAAAAATTTCTTCTTTTTGGAAGCCATTTGCATTTTTTTCTATTTCAAAAATGATTAATGCAAAGATAGTGTTTAAGTCTTTTTGTGTGTTATACCAAGAATGACTAACAGTCATTAAATCCCGGAGAATAATTAGGCTTGACCTTTTCAATAATATTAAACTTTATTGCTTAATATGGTAATCCGAGAATATCAAAAGGCCTTATTTACATATGTACAATTTTATCTTGCCTATCTCCAATTCTTTACGTTCTTAAACTCCATCAGGTTTTTGCTTCCGCTTCCTTTGCTTTGTCTTTTACCTTGATCTTCCTTGGACTTCTGCCTCGCTCTTCCTTGGACTTCTGCCTCTGGTGCACCTTCTTTCACTTCGGAACTACTTGCCGCCACTTCCTTCTACCTTACTTGCCGCTACTTCCTTCTACCTTACTTGCCGCTACTTCCTTCCACTTGCCACTCTCTACCGTTACTTGGCAGACTCCACTTTACCTTCTATCTTCCTTCTACCTTACTTGCCACTACTTCTTCCTTCTACCTTACTTGCCACTACTTCTTCCTTCTACCTTACTTGCCGCTACTTCCTTCCACTTGCCACTCTCTACCGTTACTTGGCAGACTCCACTTTACCTTCTATCTTCCTTCTACCTTACTTGCCACTACTTCTTCCTTCTACCTTACTTGCCGCTACTCTCTCTCCCTACTTGCCGCTACTTCCTCCACACACACACTCTACCACCGCTCACTCCACACCTTCTTTTATACGCTCGAAACCAGTCACGTGGGCGCACTCTGTGGCGCATTCCCTGGCGCACGCCATCTAGTGTCGCCTTTCCCAACTACTTCTCAACAGATAGAATGTAAACAAACAATGCAGCTAAATTGTTTTGAAATTGCGATCTGTGAGCTAAAACATGATCAAGATTTTGTGGTTTTAAAACTTGATTAATTACAACATCAAGTTATTTATATGCCTAGTACTTTAAATATAATTTATTATTTTTGGACTTGAAATTAGGTTCGTTATAGGGGAGTTAGTTATTTTAAAAATCAGTTTTTTTATAGCAATGGTATTTTCAATGAATTTGTTTGTTATAAGGGAAGGTTCGCTATAAACTTTAACTTGAGTCCAATAGGAGATAACTTCTACCTAGTGTTGAATATTTGAATTCAATTTTAGACTTTAATATTTTATAAAATATTAATTAATAATTATTTCTTTTAAAATGTTTTAAAATATATATCTTGCTACACTGCTGTAAAATTAAGAATGTAAACAACTCTAATAAGTTAAAACCTTTTGTTTTGTTTTGTTAATTTTTAATAAACTATTTTCAATTACTAAAATCGTATGTATTAATTTCTAAAATAATATAAAACCCTAAAACCATTCTAACAGTGGAAGCATAAAGCGTGGTTATAACTTAAAATCTAAAATCGTTAAAATAAAAATGGCTGCTGTTATGGAAGATATTTCGATTATAGAGAAATTAAAAGACTCTGAAAATTTTGATATTTGGAAATTTCAAATTAACATTATTTTTAAAGCTAATAATTTAATTGAAATAATAAATGGTAAATTGTGTTTTAAAGATCAAAAGGATGAAAAAGAAAAAAACGTATGGATAATAAAAGATGCTAAAGCCCAAAAATATATTATTTCGAGCATCGATAAAACGATATTAACGCACATAATACATTGTGAAAATGCCAAATCAATGTATGACACTATATGCAGAATATTTGAAAGAGATGATGAACAATTAAAATGTAAGCTGCTACAAGAATTTCACACTTATAAATTTGATAAAAATGTAGACCTTGTATCCAACATAAGTAATTTAAGAAATTTGGGTTTTAAACCCAATAATCTAAAACAGAACTTTGATGACAATATTGTTATTTCAAAGATATCAACAATTTTGCCAGAAGAATATAATTATTTTTGTACTGCTTGGGAGTCAACTGGAAAAGATGAAAAAGCTATTGAAAATCTAATATCAAGATTGACCATGAAGAAAAGGACTGTTTCTTTAAGAACAACAGTAAACCTGCTGCTAAAGTAAACAAAGAACAATGCAGAATATGTAAAAAGTTTAATCATAAAGAAAAAGACTGCTATTTCAGGAACAAAGAAAAGCAACCTCCCATTGCTTTCATTGCTGAACAAAGAGAAGAATATGATAAAAGATCATCAGTCACTTTCATTGTTGATAGCGGTTCCACCTGTCACATGATTAATGAAGAAAAGTTGCTTGATCATCAAAAAAAGTGTGATGTGAACATCAATGTTGCCAAAAAAGAAGAAGGTATGAGAACAAAAACTTCAGGACAATTTAAGGGGAGACAATGTAACCTAAATGAAGTAATATTTGTGCCTGAATTATCAAAAAATCTTTTGTCAGTGAGCTCAATTGTTAACAACGGAGGAGAAGTAAATTTTAAAGGTGATAAAGTGACAATTTTGAAAGATGGAAAAAAGTTCTAGAAGGAGATCAACTTGAAAATGGACTTTATGCTGTAAATATTGAACAACATTTTTAAAAGTAAAATGACTCGAACCTTACCTTACCAAGTGAAAACAAAACCCAAGAATGGCACAGAAAATTGGGACACATTGGAATGCAGAATCTAAGAAAACTTGAAAGTTTGGTTGATGGTATGGAGCTTAACAAATTGGAAAAACAGGAAAATGATGTGTGCGAAATTTGCATCATGGCAAAGCAAACTAGGAAGTCATTTGGAAATGAAAGATCTAGAGCTACCCGACCTTTGGAAATTGTTCATACTGATTTGTGCGGCCCAATAGAACCCTTAACACATGATAATAAGAAATATATAATGACATTTTTGGATGATTATACACATTTCTGTTATGTGTATTTGCTCAGCAATAAATATGAAGCAAAAGAATATATTAAAGGACATGTAAATGAAGTGGAAAGATTTTTAAATGTGAAAGTGTCAAAATTAAGGTGTGATAATGGTGGTGAATATGCCAATACGCAAGTTAAAGAATGGTGCAAAATGAAAGGAATAATACTTGATTTTACAATTCCATATACTCCACAATTGAATGGAAAAGCAGAAAGGTTGAATCGAACTCTGATTGAAAAAACCAGAGCACTTTTGCTGGATTCCAAATTAAATAAGGAAATGTGGGGAGAGGCCACAAGAGTCGCTGCCTATTTAATCAACAGAAGCCCTTCAAATACAGTACAAACAACACCAGCACAGATGTGGTTTGGAAGAAAGCCTAATCTTTCTAATGTAAAATTATTCGGGAGTGAAGTGTATGTCAAAAAATTGGGTAACCTAAAAAAATTGGATAGTAAAAGTGAAAAATATTCACTTATCGGATACAGTGGAAATGGATACAGATTGTGGGACATGCAGAAAAGAAGGATTATAATTGCAAGAGATGTGGTGTTTACAGGAAAACTAACAAATGAAATGACCAGTGTCATTCAGCCAAGATACAGAGAAGATTTGGATTCGGAAATAGAGGAAAGTCAAGACACTAAAATGGAATTGGATACCCATGATAAACCACAGAACTCGACCAATTCAAAATATATGTTAAGGAATAGAGAAAATATCAATAGACCTGAAAGACTAAAAGATTATGAAGTGTTGAATTCTGTTTCTGAAGAAATAGGATTGTTAACATACAATGAAGCTGTAACCGGAGTAGACAAAGAAAACTGGGTAAAAGCAATACAGGAAGAAAAAGATTCATTGAAGAAAAATGAAACTTGGGAATTTGTAAATGCTGAAGAAGTTAAAGGAAAGAAGATCCTCAGTTCTAGATGGATATTCAAGATAAAGGATGGTGGACATTATAAAGCAAGACTTGTTGCTAGAGGAAATGAACAAAAAGGACTAGATTTTGATGAAACCTTTAGTCCAGTAGTGAGTACAATTTCTTTAAGAATGTTGTTATCCTTAAGTGTTAAGAAAAATCTAAAGTTCAAAACTTTTGATGTCAAAACTGCATTTCTCTATGGATATTTGGATGAAGAAATCTTCATGTATTTCCCCGAAGGATATGAAGATAACAAAATATGTCGACTAAAGAAGCCACTTTATGGACTACGACAAGCACCTTCAAAGTGGAATAAAAGATTTGAAGCCTTTTTGAAAACAAAAGGACTGGTGCAATCAAAATTAGAAAATTGCATTTTCAAAAACCAAAATGGAAGTTTAATTTTGGCTTTATATGTTGATGATGGAATGCTGTTTGGAAGTGATGAAGAAGAAATGGACAATTTGTTGGAAGAACTGGCACAAGAATTTGAAATAAGAATAAGTAATAATCCTGAAATGTTTGTTGGCATGAATATCATGAATAAAGATGAGGGACTGATACTTTCTCAACATGACTATATAGAATGTGTTCTAAAAAAATACAACATGTTGGATGCAAAGCCGGTGACAACTCCAATTGTAGAAGGAGCTGTGAAAATTGATCCTATATTAGAAAACAAATCTGAAGGTAATTTTCCATATAGAGAAGCTGTTGGAAGTCTCCTATATTTAGCAAACAAAACCAGACCAGATGTTGCTTATGCAGTTGGTTATGAAAGTAGTTTGATGCATGAACCGACAAACCAGGATATACAAAATGTTAAAAGAACTATGAGATATTTGAAACAAACCAAAACTTTTGGACTTCACTATAGTAAACAAGATGAAGATATGGAACTTAATGCATATTGTGACTCAGACTTTGGTGGAGACATGAAAACAAGAAAAAGTACATCCGGATATACAATTTTGTTTGGTAAAGGACCAATAAGCTGAAGTTCAAGAAAACAACCAATTGTAGCCTTATCCACTACTGAGGCAGAATATATTGCTGCAGCTGAATGTGTGAAAGAACTCATTTATATAAAAGCACTAATTGAAGAACTTACAAATGAAACCATACTTGCTAAACTAAATATTGACAACCAAAGTGCAATGAATTTAATGAAGATAGGACAAATGAACAGAAAGACAAAACATATAGATGTTCGATATCATTTTTTGAAAGATCAGATAAGAGAAAATGTTGATGTTCAGTTTTGCCCAACCCAAGACCAAGTTGCTGATATCCTAACCAAGCCTCTGCCAAAGAAAACTTTTGAAAAACACAGATCTTCACTGATGCAGATGATGTTTTGATAGAGTAATTAAAACTCTAAAACATGAATTCAAGAAGGAGTGTTGAATATTTGAATTCAATTTTAGCCTTTAATATTTTATAAAATATTAATTAATAATTATTTCTTTTAAAATGTTTTAAAATATATATCTTGCTACACTGCTGTAAAATTAAGAATGTAAACAACTCTAATAAGTTAAAACCTTTTGTTTTGTTTTGTTAATTTTTAATAAACTATTTTCAATTACTAAAATCGTATGTATTAATTTCTAAAATAATATAAAACCCTAAAACCATTCTAACACCTAGGAATGATAAAGCACAAAATGGATTATAGATACAAGAAAATAAGACCTAATCCAAATAATTATTAGTGTGTGACGTGTCAGTAACAGCGTTGTTACCATCATCAGACAAAAGAATAAAAAATTATAATTTTTAAAAATCATTTAAATTATTTTGTCTGATGATGGTAACAACGCTGTTAACGAAACGTCACACACAATAAAGTTATTTGGATTAGATCTTGTTTCTACCTAGGACACTGGGTTGTGATGTTCAATCCTGGCACCACAGTGCCACAATTCTTAGAATGGAACCATTTCAAGAACAGATGCATTTTATCCACACACAGTGGCAAGCTAGAATGTCTTAGATAATACAACCCCCAATACTTCAAAGACAAAAGGATTTGAATGATCCAGCACCACCTAGTGTGTTATTGTACTGTAATGTTCTTGAAAAATTGGGAGAGAGAAAACAATTTCTAACCATTATGACAATTTTATAGAATTATTTTATAATTCAGATGAGCAAAAATCAGCAACTTCATATTCCAATTGTTCTCCCCCTTTATGAATATTAGTGAAGACATTTATTCCATTACTAGACATTGACCACTAGGTGGTGTTTGCTCACAGGCGTATCCATTATCACAATCTACACAAATCTCTGCGAGGTTGAATTCAAGAAATTTACCATTTTTAAAATTCATTTTTAGACTAACCTTACAATCATATACTTACAAACATTAAACACAAGGTAATAAGACCAAATCCAAATAAATAAATAGTGTGTGACGTTTCGGTAACAGCGTTGTTACCATCTTCAGACAAAAGTACTGAAGATGGTAACAACGCTGTTACCGAAACGTCACACACTATTTATTTATTTGGATTTGGTCTTATTACCTTGTGTTTATAATCTACAATCCAAATTGTGCCTCATCAATTACAAACATTAAATACTGTGCACACACACACCTGTAAGATGACCCAGTGGCCTTTGCGGGAGGCCAGCTCCAGGGCCCTCTCTGCCACCTCCTCCTGACCTTGGCCCAGGGACACATTGTGGAAGTTGTTCTTGTCGAAGGTGAAGCCCAACTTGCGGCCGTGGATCTCCACATGCTTCAGTGGGTCCACCCCGGGACTCAGGATGAAGAAAATGGGAGTTGCTGGTCCTGATTCTTCAAAGGACTTGGCAAACTCCACGCTGCGTCCTTCCACATACTCGGTGCCAAATTTTTCTTCCACAAAGTTCCTGTCACACACACAATGGCAGTTATGATCCTCCTTGGCTTGATTATTTAAGTAATATGTGATGGGAGAAAGTGACACTTTCATTTCAGATGCTTGACATCTATTTACAGTCCAGGTACAAGCCAGCACCTGGTATACCTTCAGCACATCAGCCATTACCTCTGGATGCACTTACATCACAGCATAGGTCATGCGGTCTGGCCGGAGGCAACGCATCATGCAGAGCTTCTGCAGGGAGGTTTTGTTCTTCCACTCCTGGGGGAACTTCTCCTTCTCTGGGCATTCCGAGTCCACAAACTTCTTCCACCTCTTGGCTGAGCCTTCAATCTCCTTGTCCAGGTTCTTGAACTCGTCCATGTTGGCCAGAGCCTGGGCACATCTCCCTTCTAAGTCTTTAAACTTGGAGACTAGATCCAGGCCTACGTCTCCATCTCAGCAATCAATCTGGGCTACGTACCTTTATGCCGCCCCAGCCCAGCGATGACAGGAAATCTACTGGACTTGTGAGGTTAGGCACGGCAGGGTAGCGGAGCAGGAAGTCCAGCTCCTCCGGATCTATCTGCTTGGACTTGAGCAGGATCTGATATAAGACTGGTGTTTGACTACAACAGTCATTTGGACAGTGGATTGCAATCATAATGCACATAAGGTCTTTTTTTTTCAAATTTAAATCAATGGACCCAAAAAGTGGAGGCTATTGTGTCAGCTCAGAAGCCTGCACTATCATCTTAATGGGTGGAAGTGAATGGTACAATTTGCTAAGTAGAGAGGATCGTATGAAGGACAAGTGAGAAGTGTGGAATCCTTGTTCTGGGAGGTCACATCTGTTACGTGTCAACAAGCTCAGTCACATTACAACAGATTGCTCAACATGGGCTCAACTATTGCCATAATTTCAAAGATTGCTCAGTTAAATATTTACCAAAACACTTCCCTAAATAGCAAAAGATAAATGGGTTGACCTAAAAATCAATTTCTTGAGCTCTTCAATGAGTGTAAGACAATTGCTGCAGATGGGACTTGGAGTCATACAGTATGTACATTCAGGGACAAAACTTAAGAAAGTCTTTGATGTCACCAGTCATCTATTTGTTTGAAAGAGACAGAGGCTCGTGTGTCTTGAATAAAGGTCACTGTAATATCTTTCAGAGTTATTGTCTGAATCCCAATATACATGCTAAAAGGCAAAACTTTCTTAAGTGTTGTCCATGAGTGTATACATCATGAAAATTCGAAGCTATTATAGACGTGAATGATTCTTTTTAAAATAAAACAATCTTACACGTCTAAAATAGTTTTGAATTTTCATAACAGATGGCGTGCTAATGCAGCATCACAATATAAGTGTATACATTGTAAGACCACTTACTGTGAAGGTCATCTGGGAAATGTAGATGAGCTTGTCCACCTCAAACAGCCCCCTGGTGGTGTAAACATACACAGAGTAGGTGATGCTGTCGATGAGGTAGGCGATGCGCTCCTTGATCTCGTCACTCTTCTCGGCCTTGTCAATGGCCTTGTTGAAGACCACACTGAAGGCCTGCAAGGGACAGACTCCAATTGGTAAATGTGAAAACTAAATAATGAAACCCACTTGTAGCTGATTTACAACTGTTACTGACAAGATGGACACTTATTGACACGGTGTGCTACAATGTATTTGGAATTACTCTGAAATATATTGGCGAGTCACTCTCAGGGCCCTAGTAAATATCACTGTGTGGATCAAATAGGAGCCAAGATGGTGACAGAACTATAATGGTGACATTAGAAGATAAATAAATGAAAGTAATTTTTGTTAGAAAAGAAAGTCACAAACTATAGAAGAAGCTGTGCTAACTGGTCCAACAGAAAGTCTCTATCAATGTTCATGGAATAACTTGGTATCTCTTATGATAAAGCACAATTTGGATTATAGACACAAGAAAATAGGGCCTAATTCAAATAATTCAATAGTGTGTGACATTTCGGCAACAGCATTGTTACTTTTTTTGCCATTTATTCTTTTGCCTGATGATGGTAACAATGCTGTTGTCGAAACATCACACACTATTAAATTATTTGGATTAGGTCTTATTACCTTGTATTTGGTATCTCTGACTTCAAAGCTTTGGTCGAGACAGAACCCTATACAACTATGGTGGAAACTGAATGTCACCAAGGAATGAATTGGTCATAACTTGGTGAAAGTCTCAACATGGCAACAAAAGTGAAAGGAATACACATCTCTACTGACACATTGGCTGTGGTATAGAATTATTTTCATCCTCCTGAGACTTGATTACTCAAGTTTGGCAACACACATTGAATACTTTGCTATTCTATCATTTTGTATAAAGTTAGGTACAGTGGTCTCATTATAGTAACATAAGGTTTCAAGTCCAATTGTTTTAACTGTGGTTATGATAACAACAAAAATCATGGTCCCAAGTGATGGTATAGCAAGACTAAGCAATTTTCCCCCTCACTCTACATGACTACCACATGATGAACTAATTTGTTCCTTTATAAGGCACAATTTGGGATTATAGATTCTAAACACAAGGTAATAAGACCAAATAAATAAATAGTGTGATGTTTCGGTAACAACATTGTTACCATCTTCAGACAAAAGTGCTGTTACCAAAACGTCACACACTATTTATTTGGTCTTATTACCTTGTGTGTTTAGAATCTATAATCCATTTGTCCCATCAAAGTTGTTTTGAGAGTTTATAAATTGAGCCATTAGAAATATACTCTTACACCAAGCTTCCATATGTGGCACTAAACTAACAGAGCAATACCAGGTGGGGATTTACCTTCAAGGAGAACTGGTAGATGGGGTTGATCTTGAAGAGTTCGTTGAGGATGAAGTAGAGCAGGGAGGCCCTCTCTGCTGCAGGCCGGTAGAGCTCCCGGGCCAGGTTAATCTGCACTTCTGTCTTCTTGGCCTCTGCCACCTTCTGCTCAATCTCTGCAGCCGTCTCCTTGGTATTCTCCAGGTTCTCCACCAGGGCCGGGTCCGTGAGGAAGTCTCCCTTGGCCGTGGACAACATGTGCAGCAGGCTGTCCTCCAGCTCTTTCAGCACAATCTTGAAGTCATTCTGCTGCTTTGTCGGATCTTTCTGTGGCAGCAACACCAGCAGTGGGTCAATGTCACTCCTCTCTATAGACTAAAATAAATATAGATTATGTAGGCATCAATAAGACTGAAGCTAGAAAACTACCACACACCTCCCAGGGGGAGGTCACTCCTTGGAGACCAGGAGATTGCTCAACTCACAGGGAGGTGGTACTTGAATGTTAAGTAAATGATACTAAGAAGCACTTTGCCACTTGTCTTGAATTATTTTATTGTCTTTGGGTTTTAGAGTTAGGAGTAGCTACCACATGATTTTAGAATACATGAATTTGATTTAGATTTTGATACTAGTGATAGAGAGAAAGAGAAAACTATTAACTCACCAAACTGGAAATTTACATACATGTTGATTGCTTTAAAATTTACATATTAAAGATTTATATTGTACAATTGAATTTAGAAGATTTTGGGTTAATTTTCATATATAAAATTGAATTTAAGGAAATTATTAACTATAGGATCCAACATACTCCCCCGGCTGGGAAGAGATGACCAGAAAATAAAAAAAAAAAAAAAAAAAAAAGAGTTCCAATAGTATAGATGCTGGACTAATTGATTCCGACTATGTAGCTAAGATTACAATTCTCATTGTTTGAAAGGTAATAGAATCAGCTTTGTAATGGGTCTCTTGAAGACTCCTTTTGAAGTCTTTATCTGGACTACCCGGACATTCTTGTCCTCTCCTGGAAATATCTCCTGAATCCTAGCCAAAGGCCAGTGAAGTGGAGATATTTGAGCCTCTTTGAGGTAAACTAGTTGACCTATTTGGATATTGTCTTGTTTGATTCGCCATTTACCACGGCCTTGGAGGTTGCTCAGATATTCCTCGGGCCATCTTGACCAGAATGAGTTTTTTAGTTTTTGAATCAGCTTCCATCTTTGAGTATCCGATTGAGGTGAATCTTGGATGAGATTTTCAGATTCATTGGCCAGTTCTCTTTCGGGAACTGCTGGATTATCAGACTCTGCGGCTGGTAAGTCGGATTCAATAGGATCTTCCCAAGTTTTTGATTCAGCTTTTATGCATGAGCCTTGTTCGGTCGATTCCTCTAAATGTTCTTTGGAGAGTTGTCGACTTTCTGCCGCCTTCTCAAAATCTTCCAGATTGACTGCCTTTTCTAAAGCTTCGGGTCTTAAGACTTCTTTCTTCAAGATTTCTGGCCATTCTATATATGCCGATGAACTGTAATTTTCATCGTCGTCTTCAGATTCCTTGACGTCTTCTAAGCATAGAGAATCGATGGGTTTCCAGCGGGATAATTTAGCCTTTTCACCGCTCTGTAGATAATCCTTTGTTGATGTATCCACAATTTCAACAGATACAGCTTTCTCTTTGCTTGCCGATTCATTAGCTTCTGTAGAAATATTGATTATACCACTGGTAGCCTCTTTAGGTCGATTAAGATCAGCTTCAACCACATTGAGGTGAGCTGGGTCATCATGGCACAGTTCCTTCTTATCCAGAGCTTCTACACTGACCACTGGTTCTTTCGAATATTTGCCTTCCGATTTATCAATAACCGAAACTTCGGAGATTTCAATCTTTGGAGTCCCGATATCTTTGTTAGACTCTTCGTCTTCAATGACAAAAGTGGTTTCTAAAATTGAAGAATCTTCTTGATTCTCATCAATAGCCTCAGGAATGTCGTTATTCTCAGTTAAGAGATTTTTGATAAGTGATTCCTGGCGTGGGGGTTTTGGTTGTAAGAGAGGGAATTTTTGATTTTCATTTAAATAGGAATACTTGAGTCTACCTCCAACTCTTAGAAGTCCTTGAGTGTCAAAAAAGGGATTTAGAGAAGTTAGCTTGTTGGACAGAGGTAGTTGCTTGTTTGACTTCAGTAATTTTATTTCCGTGCAGAATTCAACTTGCTGAATTGATTTGACTAAGACTTGAATTGCCTTTGTTAATTCTCTTATTGTCAAAGGTCCTTTCTGACGAATTGGATCAAAGAGGAGGCAATTGTAGTAGAATCTCCAACACCAAGCTGTTATTCGGATCAATTTGGTCATTGTGGAATACCTTTCAATGAATTCTAGATTTAACATAGTTTCTGAATTTTGAATTAAGGTTGTTTGATCCAACACTTAACCCTCACCGACTTCTTCTTGAATGATATTGAGATTTACTTGGGTTGGTGAAGAAGGAATATATCGAACATTATTTTCTTGAAGCCAAATAGGACCCCGCCACCAAATTCTATGATTGACCAAGTCTTGAGGCATGATTCCTCTTGATGCGCAATCAGCTGGATTATCTTGACTGGATACATGGAACCAATCAGTGATTTGAGTCAAATTTTGAATTGACGACACTCTGTTCGAAACAAAGGCCTTCCATCTGCTGGCATCTGATCTTATCCAATCTATGCAGATTTGTGAATCAGTCCACAAAAAGGTTTTGTCAGGTTGAAAAGGAAATGATTCAAAAATGACTTGATTCAGTTGAGCCAAAAGCAATGCTGCACTTAGTTTAAGTCTTGGAATTGTAATGGTCTTTAATGGTGCAACCTTAGTTTTTGAGGTTATCAGATTGATTTTGATCTTTTGAATTTTGAATCTAGTTTTCAAGTAAAAAACTGCTGAATAAGCATTAAGGGATGCATCACAAAATCCATGTAGTTGTAATTCTTCTATTTCAGAAGATGAACTGTTCAGGTATCTTGGTATTTTGATTTTCTTTAGGCACGATAGTTGAGTTTGGAATTTATTCCAATTTGACTTTATATCTGATTCAATTGGTTCATCCCATGAAGTTCTCTCAGCAGGAAGTTGACGTTTTCGCCTATAATAGGGTGGTGGCTTTATCTTAGGAATAATCGAAGTTTCTTTCTTAGATGAGAGTGGTTCACTTGACTGAGAAGCGAGAGGTTGTTCTGGAGTGGATGGTTGACTTGATTCAGAAGGAAGTAATTGGTTTTGTTTAGAAGTAATTTGTGGAGTTAACTTAGAGATACGTGACTTTTTAGATTTACTTGGAATTTCTTCAGATTTACTTGGATTATCTTCGGATCTACTTAGATTTTCTTCAGATTTACTTAAATTATCTTCAGATTTACTTGGATTTTCCTGTAGCCCTTTTTCCAATGCTTGAGATCTTGAATCACCTAAATTGGGTGTTGATTTAAAAGGGAGATTGACTGAATATCTGCCCTCAATGTCTCTTTGGAGGTTTGACTTGAATAATATCTCACAGGCCTTCTTTGTACCCAACTGGGCCTTAGAAATTGGGACATCTTCAAGTTCCCAGAATTTTCTTATGCTGGAATCAAGTTCAGTGGTACAGTGATTGATTACCGAAGTATTCGACTTAATATTTGAATGGATTCTCCCAGAAACAAGCCAACCTAACTTGGTATTAAGTGCTATAGGATGGTGCTTTAAATCTGTTTTCTGACCTAGAATGATTTCTACAAAGGTATCTGCACCCAAAATTAGGTCTATGGGCTTGGTGACATAGAATTCTGGGTCTGCCAAGAGCAAATTTTCTAACTGAGGAAAGTCTGCTGACTGAATTTGGAAGTTTGGAAGGTCTGCAGTTACCCTCCCAACCACAAATGCTCTGGCAGAAAATAATTGATCATTATGATGTGGGGTGAACTCTATTTCAACCTGCGATATTGTCCTGTTGACAACAATGTCACCTACACCTTTTAGTGTATAAGAATTCTTCATTTTTTCAAGTCCCAACTTGTGGCAACATTGTTCTGAAATTAGGCATCTTTGGGACCCATTGTCCACTAATGCTCTACATAGCACAAATGAGCCATCCTTCGCCTTGACTTTAATAAGGGCTGTTGACAGTAGAATATTTGTTTCCGTTTCCAAAGGCATCACATTACAGATGGTATTTGTTGAAATCAACATCTCTTGAGAGGTTGTTGGTTGTGAAATGGATGGTTCAGAGTTGTATTTGTTGGGTCACATTTCACCAAACAGACCCAACAAAGATGTAAACATTCTTTTACATCCTATGTACATACACGCAGTGTCTCGCCGAAAGTGTTTGGTGTACAGATGGATGTCCCACGGCAATGGCCGACGGTGGTTCAAAGACCAAGCCGGGGGGGGGGGGGAGACGCAGCCCTGGACGTGAATACTAAGATATATCAAGGGAAGGCACAGCCCTAGACGCGATTCCAAGATCTACTGGAGGAGGATGATATCGGCCCCTGATTAAGTAGTCAGAGGCCCGACGAAAACAGAAGCAGGAGTCCAACCACAACATAAGCAGAAAGCTGACGGACAGTGGAGAAGCCACCTCAACAAGAAGAAACGGACATCGAGCATGCGCCTTTGTAAAACCTCCCTTTTAATTCTTGTATATATATGACCTGTGACATGACATTTTGATAGATGGGGACCATTTATTAATATTCTTGGGATTTCTTAAAGAAGAAATTAGCATATAAGTCTCTCAGAGGGGTAGCATCCTAAAATTGGATTTTAATTCCATTGTTAATTTAAATTTATCTCTCAATAAGACAGATAAATTCTGAATTTTGGTTAATATTTAGTTTAAATTGATCTTTCATAAGCCGAGTAAGAATATTTCTAATTCATAATAAAATTTTAATAAAATACTATTTTCTCTCAATAAGACAGATAAATTCTGAATTTTGGTTAATATTTATTTTAAATTGATCTTTCATAAGCCGAGTAAGAATATTTCTAATTCATAATTTTCCTTAAAAATATAAAAATTTAATAAAATAATATTTTCTCTCAATAAGACAGATAAATTCTGAATTTTGGTTAATATTTATGTTAAATTGATCTTTCATAAGCCGAGCAAGAATATTTCTAATTCATAATTTTTTTCTAATAAAATATTATTTTTATTCCTTAAATTTTAACTATAATAATATTATTTTTTTTTATTTAATATTTCGAGAATTTAGTATATTCAAGATTTATTATTCTGTGGGAGTTTGGGATTGAGGGCGCTGAAGAAAAGGGATAGGGGGCTAGATTTTTTTTTGGGGACTGGACCAAGCACCAGTCAGTATTGACCAGGCTTTCGAGAGGGGCACATCAGATTCTCATCGGGGGAGAGGTATGTAGTCGAGATGTTTAGGTAAGTTTTTTTTTAATCTAGATTTTGTTACAAAGGTCTATATAGAAACATGACGAAGTCATGATAGATACAAAGGATTTTTTTTTTTGCCTAACCAAGACGTCTTGTCATTCATGGCGAGTTTATATTGAGAGAGGGACTTATCCATGCTTTAATAGGTAAATTATATCTTGCCCAAGCAAGATCACCTTTGAAATGAGGCGTTATAGATCCATATTATGTTAAATAAAAACCATAGCAATACAAGATTTAGATAGACCATATAATTTCAGCTATGTCCCTTTTTTGTATTTAGGAATTTAGGGTATTAAACCTGTTAAGAATATTGGATTTTTTATGTATTTACCTAATTATGTCATGTCATAGTAAATACAATTTGCTTTATATTTTTTGCAAAATCCCTTTCTTTGTCGAATAAAGTTGATGCGGTAAATTATATAATGTGTACTAATGTCTATATCAAACCACATATCACATATAAACCTTGGTGCGTATGTTATGGATATTGAGTGTATTATAAGAAGCTTATTGCCTTACCATAAACTGTGAATATGTATACACCTGGATTTTTTTATTTGAGTTAGATGAGATCAAGATATAGATGTCTTTACAATCGATACTCAATTACAAGACTCATGTAAATCCGAGTGTATACAATATTTACCGTATATGATATAATGTAAGAGCGTACCTTACGTCCCAAAATTTATCTTGGAACAAACTACATATTTTGATTAATAATATGGGTCTTTGTGTGCGTCGTACCATATTGAGTGTATATCTGAGTGTAAATTTGGTTATTACACATGTTGATGTAAGCATTTGGCGAGTGTTACATTTGCATGTCTAAGTCAAAAGATGGAATTTAGTCATCTATATGTAGGAGTGAGTCTTATATTGGTGCTCAACTATAGGTTACATGTAAATCTGGGCGTGTACTATATTCATCGTATGTATATATATATATATAGATATATATTTCCAAATGTAATGTAAGAAGAGATCCTACAATTAGCGCCACTTAACGTGGGGCCGAGTCTCCCGAAAATTCAAATTTTAATAAAATTAAAATTTGCAAAAAGTAGGCCTGCGAATCCCTGAGATTAAGAAATTAGGTATCAATGCATATTTTAATTGTAAAAATTCACTCAAGTTTAAAATATGAAAATGCATGCCATATTTATGCACCAATTTTATGAATTTTCGCTGGATAATTGTTAGCATATAAAAGAAATACGTTAGGCTTAAATAGAAACCCACGAGCTTTTTATTTCTCAGTTTCACTCGATAAAAGAAGTGACCGTTATTTTTTTTAACCATTCAATTTCACGAATCGAGGAATGTACTTTATGCTTTAGTATAGACAATAATTTTAACAGTTTTATTGTTATTTTTAACATTATGTCTAGTGAACATGCAATTTTCTGCTTATCATTGGTTTTTGATAAAAGCTTTATTTTTTTTAAATACGTTACTCATGCCGCCTTTTTCAATTTTATGAATTTTCGCTGGATAATTGTTAGCTATTTTCTGCTTATCATTGGTTTTTGATAAAAGCTTTATTTTTTTTTAAATACGTTATTCATGCCGCCTTTTTCAATTTTATGAATTTTCACTGGATAATTGTTAGTATATAAAAGAAATACGTTAGGCTTAAATAGAAACCCACGAGCTTTTTATTTCTCAGTTTCACTCGATAAAAGAAGTGACCGTTATTTTTTTTGCTTATCATTGGTTTTTGATAAAAGCTTTATTTTTTTTAAAAAATACGTTATTCATGCCGCCTTTTTTTTCAATTTTATGAATTTTCGCTGGATAACTGTTAGCAATTTCTGCTTATCATTGGTTTTTGATAAAAGCTTTATTTTTTTAAAAAATATGTTATTCATGCCGCTTTTTTTTCAATTTTATGAATTTTCGCTGGATAACTGTTAGCAATTTTCTGCTTATCATTGGTTTTTGATAAAAGCTTTATTTTTTTAAATACGTTACTCATGCGGCCTTTTTACAATTTTATGAATTTTCACTGGATATTTTTAGTATATAAAAGAAATACGTTAGGCTTAAATAGAAACCCACGAGCTTTTTATTTCTCAGTTTCACTCGATAAAAGAAGTGACCGTTATTTTTTGCTTATCATTAGTTTTTGATAAAAGCTTTATTAAAAAAAAATAATAATAAATACGTTATTCATGCCGCCTTTTTCAATTTTATTTTTCTTTTTATGATTTTGGGTAAAACATAGCAAGAATACATAATTTTTTTTTTGTGGCTGATTTTCCATTTTGTTCACTTTTTAGAATTGTACAGTAGTAAGGAGCGGCCGTTTTTGGAATCGAAAGATTTCCTTATCTAACCACGGCGCCTTTTGCAATTTCTGCTTATCATGGTTTTTGATAAAGCTTTATTTTTTCTTTTTAAGAAAAATACGTTATTCACAACGCGTTTTTTTTTGTGTGTGCAATTTTTTCCTTTATTTCTATATATTTTAAATCTTTAATTGTCCTAATAATTTCGCTTGTCATTTTATTTTGTCATCTTGTGATTTGTCGATTTCTTGCTAACTAAGACAATACTTATCTCGAAGTATCTTACATTTTTCTTTAATGTTTAGACGTAACGTTCGTTTTACTATATAATTGTATTTATTTAGTTTTATTTATTCTCGGGTCTTTGGCTTTGATTATTTGATTTTGTAATCCACTTATTTCATCTTACATTTTGTAAAGTGATGCAGCAGTATTTATTGACATCGTTTATATAATTATATCTTAGCAACTTTAGATGAGTCTGCATTATGTATTTATTTTTAATCTCCTTTCGCAATTGGGCATGCACACTTATTGATATTTTTTAAAACAGGCATTGAATGGATATGATGTATCCAGGGACAACCTCCATATGTTATTTCAATCTCTTGGGTATGGGAAGGAGAAACACCTTCATGGCTTTAGTAGTTTGATTTTACAAAATGACTAAATATTGTGTGTACTATTCAGCATCTCGTTTAAAGCATTCATCCCCTTGACTAAGGTACATTGTCATGTGCAGTTTTTGACTTTTATTTTTTTTGCCAACTTTATATGAATATACGATTTTTCTTTTAAAATCTAACCCTGTTATTGTAGACAAGCGTATAGTTTAGATCGCTTCTTTAAGACGTCGAATTTGTCAATTTTCTCGATATGGTATAATTCACGATATTTGCGTGACTGTTCAATCACGGTAAAGATTTTTCAACATGGCAATCGATGGACGCGTACACATTTTATTCTATAGAGTGATTGTTTATTTTATTTCTATATCCATATATGCACATAGATGCTTATGGACTTGTTTAATTTTATTAAGGTCTTCAGTTACATTTCCTGTATTTAAGACTTCCCGTCTTATATATTCCAACTTCCTTTTAGTTTTTCACCATTACCTTCTGAATTATAAAAATCAATGCGACTTATTTAATACCAAGGTTTGATAGTTTTATTCCCAATTATTTCCATCCAGCAGGATTTCCACATGATAAAGCCAATTTTACATATTTACGGGACTATTACTTTTAAACTTTATTTTTCCTTTGGTAATCCAATCGTTTATTTGATACTTTATGATTATCTCAAGAGTATTTAGCTTACTAGGATAAGCGTGATTTCGGAGCTTTTCCTGATATATCTTTTAAAGGCATAACCTGTGTAATGTAATAACTCAGAATAGACCAAAGTGTAGTGATTTCTATTTATTTTAAATTTTATCTGTCCTGGTAATTTCGCTTGTCGTTTCCATTTAGTCATTTTGTGATTTGTCATTTTTTTTTTAGACCAAGACAATGTTTACCTCGAAGTATTTTTTTGTAATTTTGCAGCAATATGAGTAAAAAGGTCTAGACATAATCTTCGTTTTTAATTAATAATTATATTTAGGTAGCTTTTCTTATTCATGGGCCTTTAGCTTTGTTTATTTTAATTTTGTAATCCACTTATTCATTTATATCTTATAGGTTTCGCCTTTCTAGAATAGGTTTGAATTTTATTTTCTGGAATACATTATATTTAGCCAAAAGAATAATTTCCCTCGGTCATGCACATTTTTAATTATTAAGTGATAAAGCAGTATTTATTGGTATCATGTATATCATTATATTTAACAACTTTTAGTGAATCTACATTATTTATTTTAACTTCCTGTCGCATTTAGACATGCATACCTACCGATTTTTTTTGGCAGACATTGGGTAGATATGATGTATCCAGAGACGATCTCCACATTTATTTCATTCTCTTGGTTATGGGAAGGCGGAACGCCTTTATGGCTTTAGCAGTTTGATTTTACTGAATAACTAAATATTGTGTGTATTATTCAACATTTCGTTTAAAGCATTCATTCTCTTGACTAAGGTACAGTGTCATGCGCAGTATTTGATTTTATTTTTTTTTGTCAACTTTATGTGAATATACGATTTTCTTTTAAAATCTAACCCCGATATTGTAGACAAGCGTATAGCTTAGCTCGCTCCTTTAAATCGTTGAATTGCCAATTTATTCTCGATATGGTATAATTCACGATGTTTGCGTGACGACCGAATCACGGTAAAATTTTCAAAATGGCGGCTAAAATGACGCGTCAGGCAACCGACCTTTTTTTTTCCATGATGCCTCCAACTGCATATGATCTTAAATATCCTGTATACACTCAGACAAGGGAAGGTTATCTTGAATTGACAAATGTGTAATTTTTTTTTGTCTTAAGTAGAGATTTCCAAGATTCTATTTCTGAAACATTTTTTTTTTGGATGAGGACAAATAAAACCATCTTGATAGTATTGAATTTTACAGTAAATATTTGCCAGCAGAAGGCATGATGAGATTACATGAAATTTAAACCAGTTATATGCTTAGTATGTTTCTTCAGTTGTAATTTGACACAGTCATAAAATAAAGAAATGGGCAGTACGCCATATCTTGATGCTGGACACTTCTGTGTCAGGAAGGTGTAGTTATTCTGTTTAATGAGAATTCCAATAATTATCGAAATTTAGCAGATTATCATTGGGGATTTGAACAACTGTCTTGAAAATTTTTGAACAGCCTGAGTAGATAAAGGAATCCTGGAGTTAGAGTGGAGAATTAGTAGTACAGACTGACCACTCGACGCAGATAACTCTAGGGAACAATTATTGTGTTAATTCGCCGTAGACAAGAAGAACTTTGGTTCTCAGGATATTCGATAGGCAGAATTTCGAGAATTGATAAGGTCATGGTTAAAGTTTACACAGGCATGTGGGGGGGGGGTAAAGACAGTGATTTAAACAAGATAAGTGGCAGCCTTATGTCTTAAGTACTTTCGGTGGAAGCAGATGCCACTGTAAATATTCAGGTCTAATAATTTTCAAATGAGAAGTCATGCATGACGGGTTAGCACGGGATTGACGCCTGAACTGGCTTTCACTGGGATTAATCGAGCTTGCGAAAGAACTTGGAGAAGTGTGACGTGTCACGCCACTGTACTAAAATAATAATTGAGAAGATTTATGTTGAGCCAACTGAAATTAGTAAAGAATTAAGAGATTAAGGTCTTATTCTTTGAGTTTTACACTAATTTCAATTACGCGATATGGACGGCGTTATAAGTTGGGTGGAAATGATTCGGCCGCAATGGGATGGTCTCCTGGAGGTGGTACGATCAAATACTACGTATTGAATGCCGGGCGGGATCGCATGAAGCATTAAATGACATCAAGAAATGCTTAAAGAAACACCCTAGAAGATTGGGGATCGACAAAATGACGACATGGAAAATGCTCAACATTGTACATTGGCAGCAAAATGATATCTTGCTATTGTATGGACGACCACTCCTTCCTGAAATGTGCAGCGGATGTTAGTCCCAGAATTAGGTCCTTGAGGCGACACTTTCCTTTGCAGATGACATAAAGACGCATGACAAAACAGCACATGAGCCTTTAAACTAACTTCAATTCCTGCCATCAATTAATTTAGTTGACCAATAGCTATAGAACCACTGGAGACCTCCATACCCTGTGTGAATATTTTAGTGAGAAATGAGCGATTCAATTCTATGAGCCATTAGGTATCTTGTAAGATCGGAGTTGTACCCCATTCAATTTTTTTTAAATAGTAGCCAGTGCGAGATGTTTCCAGAATTTTTTTTCTAACTGTCATATAATTCGAAAACTAGAAAACTACACCATTTTGATACAGTTTACGTTTAGCACCCATGTGGACTCAATATGACCATTGAATGAAAAAAAATCGAAGACTAATGAGCGAGCCAACCTAAAGAGAACGAGTTTAATAGGCTTACAATCAGTAGTTGAAACAAACTATTCGCACAATTTTGTTATGTTCTCCCTCTAGCTGATCTATGACATTATAGATTTTTTTAACAAGGTGACTACCCCGTCGAGTGTATATGAAGGTATAAAGGTTTAAAGGTCATAGGCTGTTGGAATAATAATACACTAGTAATAATTATAGTTCATTCTGATGTACAGTAGAGGCAGTGAGAACAGCGCCTCTACCATCATGGCTAGTTAGTTTCAATACACCCAGAAAGAGCTTATCTCCTCGAAGGGGAGATTAAAAGGGTGGAAACGGGTTCTCTGGAATTTCTTCAAAATTCCGCGATAGCTCCCGTCCTGAACGAATGTCAGACGATAGTATAGAGCTGACCAGGGGGAGGTAGAATTGGAGGAAATTTCCTGCTTGTAAACACGAGGGTAGGTCGCCAGCCCTGATAAGGATTGGCAGGGGAGGAACAGATTCCCAGAAGGGACTCCCGAGATATCAAGATAGGCTAGAGCAATAGAACGGGATCCAGTTCCCGATGACGGGTTTCGAAGAGACTTCAGAGGGATGAAAGAAGTGTTGAAAGTGATGAAAAGGCGATGAAATATGATGAAAAGGCGATGAAATACGATGAAAAGGCGATGAAATATGATGAAAAGGCGATGAAATATGATGAAAAGGCGATGAATTATGATGAAAAGGCGATGAAATATGATGAAAGAGGCGCTGAACTGTGTTATAAGGTGATGAATAAGAGATGAAATGTGTTGAAAGCGTTGAAGAGAGATGCGATGGAAGTAAGTTGAAAGGCGTCGAGGATGATGAAGGATGATGAAAGAGTGAGAAAGCGTTGAATGTTGATGAGAAAGAGATAGAAAGATGCAGAAAGATGTTGAAGGAGAAAGAATTGAAAAAAGTTGGATAAAGAGTTTTGTAAATAGTAGATAAAGGTTGATAGAAGAAAGTACACATAATGTGTAAAGCGTAGCTGTCGGCCGCAATATCGCCTCGATAGAAATATTTCTTTTAAAATAATACATATTATGCACTGGGGGTTTGTGTAAGCTGATTTACCTAAGTTTCAGCAACAGTATACACTAATTAATATAGATAGGTCTTTATTAATTACAATATTAGGTTATATATTAAATAGCAAATATGTCTTAGTGTTATGGTGAACTTTGAAGAGCTTGCAGTTTTCTTTTTATTTTAAACTATAACGTGTGTTCTAAACTTCCAGTTTTTTCCTACTTTATTTTTGTTAACAATTTTGTCCTAGTGTCATGGTGAACTTTAAACAGTTTGCAGTTCTTTTTTTTATTACGTGTGTTCTAGTGTTAAGTGTTGAAAGGAGCTTTAACACCATGTTTCAGTGTTTGTGTGTTATTTGTCTCAACATTGCCTTTGTGCAGCATATCGCCTCACAACCTTGCTATAGTGTTTGTTGCCATTTTTAAAGATTTTCACAATTTGTTTTAGTGTTAATGTGTCATTTAGAGAAATTGCCATAACCTCATCCTTATATAGTACACCGTTTTTACACCGTTTTATTTAATGAGCTATATGAGAGATTTTAGATGTAAAATAAGAGTTACTATTTACATGAGCCAAATCGACCCAGCAGTTAGAGCAAGAGGGGGGGAATCAGATGTTTCCTCCTTTCACGCGACGCCACTGTTTACCCCGACCGGTCGTGCCAGATAAGGGGGAATACCAGGAAACTCTGTCCTCCTGACATCGCTCCCTCAACACGAGAAACGGCATCCCGCTGCTTACTAGTCGGTCACAAGACCTTAGGCAATCTGTTCTTGTACTTCGGGGTTGTGATAGGGCTCCATGCTCGCCACAAGGACGACATCTTGGGTTTTCGTGTTCTCCTAGTGTAGAATTGGCTCAGCCTCATTTTAGTATAGTATATAATTAAGAGTTGTCTCACAACCTTGTTTTAATATGACACACCGTTTTGAAGAGCTTTTACAACCTGTCAGGATATGATTTAGGAAATTTTTAGTTTCTTTTTATTGTTATGTTACAATTTCATCCAACAGTAGAACCAGAGGGACCACAAGAGACAGCAACCTTAGGAAACCCACTAGAGATAGTTAATAGGACAATTGGTGGCAATGTTGACGGCACTGAAATACGCCATTCGACCAGGGTGAAGAAGCCCACAGAGTACAGATCATGCACAATAAGTAAAAACCTATAGAATGTGTACTAGAGCTAGTTGAACTTTGATCATAGTATGGGGTGTGAGAATGTGAGTTAAAGACCCTAGATTGTGGTCTTAAAGAAATTTCAGTTTTTTTTTGTGTGTGTGAGGAGGCTATTCTGTATTGATAGCAAATTGTGAATTAAGTTGTGAGTTCAATAGTATATTTTGTTTCGATCTTTTTATTGCAGGTTTTGAACAGAGGTTCAACCTTAAGAATAACTAAGGGACTTAGACGCACTAGATAATTGCTGTGCTTGTAACATATTCGCTACGGGTTGATTCGGAATATGCGCTGGGTTAAAAATAGATGCCCTATAACTCCATAGGTCCAGAATACAGTCCAAAGAGAATTTCTAATGAGAGTGTGTAAGGCAATTACAGTCTAAGAATTGATGTGATAGGATAGCAAGTCATCTCTGTTGTTAAACTCCAGAACGAGCTGGGTACTGAATGCCCTATAAGTCCAAAGAAAGAGTTTAGCTGAATAGCAGGGAAAGAGGAATGCTAATGATCCTATATGGGAAGCAGCGTTGGCAAAACACTTGTAGACCTATCATATCCGGCAATGAGGTAAATGCTTGAAGTTCAATTCGCTCCATTTAAGTGCTAGTTTGTTGATTCGTTTGTTTAGACACCAAGTGTCAAGATAAGAAGATTTTCAAATTGTGAGACACACAGTTAAAGTGTTAGGTTAGATTTCAGCATTTGATTGTTAACAATCAATTTTGTTAATTTGTTTAAATATAAATAATGTTTATCCACGTATAGATAACTTTTATGTAGAGTTTGTATGAGGCATTTATTTAAGTCAATAGGGCTTTAGTCCCCACTTTGTTTTAATTAGATAACTTTATTTGATTTCTCATTGGTCCTGAAAGACTTTATTATTGTTAGGGTTTATTTGATAGATAATTGTAGTACTTTGGCATTTATAGCAATTTTTAACTATAGTATGAATGCAGTCTGCGAATGAAATATGTATGAATGGAATGACTAATGATTGTTGTCAAAGTTAAAAACTATTATACTGTTAGACCAAAATTACTTTAGCATAGGATTAGGGAGCTAATAGGTTCAATTTTAAATTTGATTTCTTTATTTGTTAGGAACGATAGCCTCACAGGACTGTAAAAACTCTATTGTTAGGAAAATATTCGCTCCATTTTTGTTAGGTCTCCTTTTGGAGGAGTATAAAAATTTAATTTCTATTACTAGGGTGATCAAGTACTCTTTGTTATTTATATCATCTTGAATTTTAAGAGTCGTAGATAATGATCATATCTCGATTCTCAGACTGGAAGGTTGTGGGAGGTTATGATCAGACCAGAAAAACCCACCAAACTTCTCCTCATTAGAGGGAACGGAGAGGTATCAGGTGAACTTTGTGCTAGGTGGGGGGATTCAGTTGCCGACGTCGCAGACTAAGTGTAAAGCGACGAAAACCTCGGGTAACCGATCTGACATCGTAATTTACGACGCTTTGAGCGTGACTGAGATGAGGGTGGTTCAGACGGGAGGTTGAGAAGGTTCGGCGCGTTGAAGCTCCTCTATAAATTGCGCAGCTTGGAACCAATCTCCTATAGACAGAAACTTCGAAACATGTGCTGGGTAAGCAATCCCTATAACTCCTTGATTTTAAGTCATAGTCTAAAGGAGGTTTCTAAAGAGAGTTAACAATGAGGGAGCGTGGAAGAGACAAATTACGGTCAGACGAGGCGATTCCGTCTACAGATTTTTAGGTACCAGATAGCAAAGTGACAGATGGACTGTCCGGATTCTTTGCGTTTTATATCGCCCCAGGCTAGCAAGAGTTATTCACTTAATTAAAGACTATAGTCTGCCATACGTTTAGTTAGAACGAATTTAAGTCTAAACATCAATTAATATGTAGAATTTTTTTTTTACGAGGGCAACTCATTATAAGATAAGATAAATTTTTTTATTAGTAGGGCACCAAAATGAACTTTTGAAGCAGATTGCCAGAACAAGCCAATATAGCGGTCCAGATTTGAAGAGGAATTATTATTTTTTTTTTGGGAAGATCGGATATAAAATTTTTTCGTTTTGACGGTAAAATGGCCTAGAGCAGTGGGTTATTTTGTTTTACAAGATTTGTTTTCCAGAGAGGTACTAAGAACTCAGGTGGGAGGATATATATCACAAGATATGAGTTAGACCTAGTTTCTATTCATCATAATTTATGTCAGAGTTAGTTTGAGTATTTTATTAAAGGGATTTGTTGGTCAAAATTTATGTTTTCACATTCTATGGATAAGCTAAGCAATGTATAGTAGGGGTTAACTACATGTTAAAATAAAGGACAAAGGTGGGAGAAAGATTTCAACCACAGGTAATGTAATTTGGAAGTAATCTGGTAATGAGATGTTTTCTTTTGTATTAAGAGAGGCAGGGGACACGCCAGACAAACACTCCCAGTGACAAGGCTAGTAAGTACAAGTTTTATCTTTGTTAGATATTACACGAGTTTTTTTTTTTGAGATACTGGTGAGATGACCTGAATCCCTCAGTGCATATCTATTCGTTTTATTATTTTATACCATATACCATATATTATTTTTTTTTATTATTATATCCATGTATATTTGTATATATAGAAAGCACGATTCATATCATAGATATGTGTGACATTTTGGTAGCAGCGTTGTTACCATCTTCGGACAAATGTACCGAATGAAGATTTTAATGACAATTTATATATTCATTAGTATTCATTATATATATATATATATATCAAACCATTCCTTTTTTTTTCTTATAGTAAATATCCATTTTAATATTTTTTTTTTATTTTTATCTAACATCGCGTATATCCACATTGTTCCATTTTTTTGCATATATCGTATCCGTGCAACTCTAATATGTATATTTTTTTTACGTTTCTGTTTTACCCTATTATTTTTAATGTCATCGATAGGAGCTGCAACTTTAGATTTTTTTTCTTACTATCATTGTCATTTTGAACATGTATAGCCATTCCTTTGCTGCCATATGTATCATATAGGGCTAATAAAGTTTCATTTTTTTTAGATGTGTTTTAGGAATTGGGCATATCTACAATACACACACAATTCCTTGGCGCCCATAATTATTATGTTAACCCGAATGGCATAAGAATCTGTTTGCACAGAATCTGTGTATAGACCACCCCATCTCCACCCACTGGGACTGCGGTCGGGGATGTGTGGATTCGACTCACATCTGGGTCAAGACTCCCTGGAATACAGACAGCAAAGGGATGGGCTTAGTACATTGCCCATAGAATGGTAGGATAGAACTTCCTTCCGTAATCACGATGAATTAACCTGCCCCAGGTTCCAGGGCCCGTCTGTTTCCCCTTTGCCGGAGTGTCAGTGATTGCATAGTGGTATCGTAAAAGAATGCATTTCTCGCAATTCCATATTTTCTCATGGAATATTTGATCAGATATGAATTGAAATAAACTCATTCTTTCACTCTGGCAGGGGAGGAATTGTTGGGTCACATTTCACCAAACAGACCCAACAAAGATGTAAACATTCTTTTACATCCTATGTACATACACCCAGTGTCTCGCCGAAAGTGTTTGGTGTACAGATGGATGTCCCACGGCAATGGCCGACGGTGGTTCAAAGACCAAGCCGGGGGGGGGGGAGACGCAGCCCTTGACGTGAATACTAAGATATATCAAGGGAAGGCACAGCCCTAGACGCGATTCCAAGATCTACTGGAGGAGGATGATATCGGCCCCTGATTAAGTAGTCAGAGGCCCGACGAAAACAGAAGCAGGAGTCCAACCACAACATAAGCAGAAAGCTGACGGACAGTGGAGAAGCCACATCAACAAGAAGAAACGGACATCGAGCATGCGCCTTTGTAAAACCTCCCTTTTAATTCTTGTATATATGTTATATTGAAATATTTTATTTAATAATGTTATATGTTAAAATGTTATTTTATTTAAAGTTATAATTTCATAGATATAAATACTCTGTTTTAATTGACCACCAGAGGTCGCTCTTCCCGTATAAAAACTCATTGTTGTTGTTCCCCGTTGGCCGATCCAAAGTTTTTGTAATTATGTAAATAATCTTTTGTTTTATTTATTTATACGCCTTAAGACAGGCATTACTTTTATCAAATTGTTTTATATTTATTCCATGGGTTTACAATTAAAACAATATCTGATCAAAACTATTTTCATTATTTTACTTACAAGATTTTAACCACGACTGCACCACCATAGCTTAATCCTCAAGATAACCAAAATCAAGATGATCCAATATCAAACAGAAAATCATATCTTTTTTTCATTATATAAGATAAGTCGACAGGATATTTACCTGTTATGCCAAAAGCAAAATTTTTCGAATTCAATTATGCAAATTCTCCGGTCAAAAATAGATCATTTCAATCAAAAATAACTCATTTTAAACCAAAAATAAGCATCTTCAAGCAAACATAGCCGTCACCATCTCAAGAATTTTCAAGCATCCTTCTCCCATCCGAGGTTGGATATCACCAGCCATCTCCCGAGAATTCAACTCCAGCCGGAATCATCCAACCCAAGGTACTTTGTATCCACAATATTTCGTAGTTTTCCTCATTTTAACTTGTAGTTACACCCAATATTTACAATAGTTTTCAATCGCCTATTTACTTATATAGTTAATACCCTTTTTGTCAAATTATTTTTCTGTACCAATTTTACCATAGTTTTGACTTTTAAATTTTATCACACCTTTAATCTTTTTAATCCTTAGTTTTTCTTTGTATAGGTAGCTCCTAAATGCCATATTATAACCCATGTCATTTTTTATCTTTAAATAATATAAACCATTTACAAATATCATTTTTTAAAATTCTAGATGTAAAACAGTCAGCCGGGAACACAACAACAAAATAATATTTCTCACATATTCAATCTTTAATAAAAATTAATCTTTTTAATCATATTTCAATTATATATTTTCGTTAATGACCTCAATACCTTATTGCTTCACATTTCTACCTTATATTTAAAATTCCCTAAATTTTGATATGTTATTTTCTTATTTAATCTCATAAAAAATGTTTTATTTACAAAATTTGCATTTTTACCCCTTTTAAATTTCTTTTTAAATGCCATAGTATTTTAATGTTTCTCATTTTCGCCTAACAAATATGTAAATTTGGCGAGACCAACTATGTAAATTTTACCTCTTATAATTATCCACTTTGATTCTTTTTTTTAATGCCCATTCACTATTCTTACCATTACCTTTTTTTAATCTTTACATGTTCATTCCTTGTTTTTGCATTTTGCCTTTTTTTACATATTACCCTTGCCTTTTATTACTTTTTCACAAATGCTCTTTTTTCTTATAATGATCCAATGTTTTTTTTTCACAATGCTATCATATTAATATTTTTCATTCATATGCATTTTATTTTTCCTACCTCATTTTAATATTATATTTGTGCATTTTTTCTTGTATCTATTTCCAATCTATTGGTTAACAATAAACCAATATGATTATGGAATATCATATTTTTACTCTTTACCCATATTTTTGTTATCATCATTCATACTTTGTAATTTCCAATCTATTGGTTAACAATAAACCAATATGATTATGGATTATCACATTTTTGTTCACTCTCCACCAACAATATTTATAATCATTCACACTATGTATCACTTCTATCTATCACTATTTCTCACCTTTTGATAGTCATTCATCACTCTCTACCAATAATTGTCATCATCTACATTTATATAATTTTGTATTTTCCTGTCTATTGGTTACCATCTAAAAACCAATATGATTATGGAATATCACCACCTTTTTTTTTTCTTTCTATAAATCATTTTATCTTTTTTTTAACAATATATTTTTTTTATCACTTTTCTCTGAATGAACCCATATTATTTTCTTCACAGGGGGGAAATGTTATATTGAAATATTTTATTTAATAATGTTATATGTTAAAATGTTATTTTATTTAAAGTTATAATTTCATAGATATAAATACTCTGTTTTAATTGACCACCAGAGGTCGCTCTTCCCGTATAAAAACTCATTGTTGTTGTTCCCCGTTGGCCGATCCAAAGTTTTTGTAATTATGTAAATAATCTTTTGTTTTATTTATTTATACGCCTTAAGACAGGCATTACTTTTATCAAATTGTTTTATATTTATTCCATGGGTTTACAATTAAAACAATATCTGATCAAAACTATTTTCATTATTTTACTTACAAGATTTTAACCACGACTGCACCACCATAGCTTAATCCTCAAGATAACCAAAATCAAGATGATCCAATATCAAACAGAAAATCATATCTTTTTTTTTATATTATAATATATATATAACCTGTGACATGACATTTTGATAGATGGGGACCATTTATTAATATTCTTGGGATTTCTTAAAGAAGAAATTAGCATATAAGTCTCTCAGAGGGGTAGCATCCTAAAATTGGATTTTAATTCCATTGTTAATTTAAATTTATCTCTCATTAAGACAGATAAATTCTGAATTTTGGTTAATATTTAGTTTAAATTGATCTTTCATAAGCCGAGTAAGAATATTTCTAATTCATAATAAAATTTTAATAAAATACTATTTTCTCTCAATAAGACAGATAAATTCTGAATTTTGGTTAATATTTATTTTAAATTGATCTTTCATAAGCCGAGTAAGAATATTTCTAATTCATAATTTTCTTTAAAAATAAAAATTTAATAAAATACTATTTTCTCTCAATAAGACAGATAAATTCTGAATTTTGGTTAATATTTATTTTAAATTGATCTTTCATAAGCCGAGTAAGAATATTTCTAATTCATAATTTTCCTTAAAAATATAAAAATTTAATAAAATAATATTTTCTCTCAATAAGACAGATAAATTCTGAATTTTGGTTAATATTTATGTTAAATTGATCTTTCATAAGCCGAGCAAGAATATTTCTAATTCATAATTTTTTTCTAATAAAATATTATTTTTATTCCTTAAATTTTAACTATAATAATATTATTTTTTTTTATTTAATATTTCGAGAATTTAGTATATTCAAGATTTATTATTCTGTGGGAGTTTGGGATTGAGGGCGCTGAAGAAAAGGGATAGGGGGCTAGATTTTTTTTTTTGGGGACTGGACCAAGCACCAGTCAGTATTGACCAGGCTTTCGAGAGGGGCACATCAGATTCTCATCGGGGGAGAGGTACGTAGTCGAGATGTTTAGGTAAGTTTTTTTTTAATCTAGATTTTGTTACAAAGGTCTATATAGAAACATGACGAAGTCATGATAGATACAAAGGATTTTTTTTTTGCCTAACCAAGACGTCTTGTCATTCATGGCGAGTTTATATTGAGAGAGGGACTTATCCATGCTTTAATAGGTAAATTATATCTTGCCCAAGCAAGATCACCTTTGAAATGAGGCGTTATAGATCCATATTATGTTAAATAAAAACCATAGCAATACAAGATTTAGATAGACCATATAATTTCAGCTATGTCCCTTTTTTGTATTTAGGAATTTAGGGTATTAAACCTGTTAAGAATATTGGATTTTTTTATGTATTTACCTAATTATGTCATGTCATAGTAAATACAATTTGCTTTATATTTTTTGCAAAATCCCTTTCTTTGTCGAATAAAGTTGATGCGGTAAATTATATAATGTGTACTAATGTCTATATCAAACCACATATCACATATAAACCTTGGTGCGTATGTTATGGATATTGAGTGTATTATAAGAAGTTTATTGCCTTACCATAAACTGTGAATATGTATACACCTGGATTTTTTATTTGAGTTAGATGAGATCAAGATATAGATGTCTTTACAATCGATACTCAATTACAAGACTCATGTAAATCCGAGTGTATACAATATTTACCGTATATGATATAATGTAAGAGCGTACCTTACGTCCCAAAATTTATCTTGGAACAAACTACATATTTTGATTAATAATATGGGTCTTTGTGTGCGTCGTACCATATTGAGTGTATATCTGAGTGTAAATTTGGTTATTACACATGTTGATGTAAGCATTTGGCGAGTGTTACATTTGCATGTCTAAGTCAAAAGATGGAATTTAGTCATCTATATGTAGGAGTGAGTCTTATATTGGTGCTCAACTATAGGTTACATGTAAATCTGGGCGTGTACTATATTCATCGTATGTATATATATATATATAGATATATATTTCCAAATGTTATGTAAGAAGAGATCCTACATATTCATGCAGAAGAGTATGATGGTTCTGCTTGCAGTTTTTACATCTTGATGTGATGAGACATTTGGATATCTCATGATTTGCTCTAAGGCAATTTTGACAAAGTTTATGTTTTTTAAATAATTCCCATTTTTTAGGCAAGGGAAGATTTATGAATCTCAGGCAGTCATTTAGTTTATGAATTTGATGACATAAAATACAATTTTGACCTTTGTTGACATAAAGGCCGTGAGCCATCATATTTTTGCTAGAGGTTTTTTGTTCCTGGAACAAAGGAATTCTCATACCTTGCAGGCTTCTAGCATGTTTTTCTAAAAAATTCACAAAGTTTTCAAATGTTGGATATTCTTCATTTTGAAGAGTTAATTCCCATTCTTTCCTGAGGGCTTCACCGATTCTTTTTTCAAAAAAATTGATCAGAATTAGATCTGTTAATGTGTTTTTCTCAAGTCCTAGCACTGAGAGATTTCTAATGCCTTCATTGCAAACATCAAGGATTTCATAGAGAGAACCAGTTGAAATAGATTTTAATGGCCTTATGGAGAATATTTTGTTGATTTGTGAAAAAGCCAATTCTCTTCTGTTATTAAATCTATTGCATAAGGTATCCCATGCTTGCTGGTAGTTTCTGTCAGAAATGGGAAAACCCCGAATCAACTTTTCCGCCGGACCCTTAACAGATGCATTTAGATATTGAAATTTTTGTATTTCCGTTAGTGTTTGATTTGAATTAATGGTGGAGTTAAATATTACTCTAAAACTAAGCCAATTGGCTGAATCACCATTGAAAATGGGTAAATTTATCTTAGGTAAATTGACATTGGATTTGGGCAGTTGTTTATCACTATGAGTATTTTCTTTGGTTTCAATCAAAGATAAAGCTTCTTCAATAGACACCAACATATTAAAAACATCCTCTTTGGCTTTTGAATAATCCTCATATTGTGTCTCATCTAACTCTGATTCTAATAATGTGTTGATAACTTGATTTAGGCTAATTTTCCTTTCATTAACTTCTTGTTGGAATAGCTTTAATCTATGTATGTTTTTGGATTCTACAATAGCTTTATTCTTTGATTCCAGATCCTTTATTTCCTGAATAATAAAGTTGAATTTGTGTCGAATTTTAACTTCTGATTTGGGCATGACTTTATTTTAAGAATTTTAAGTTTTCAAATGGCTAGTATGTAAAAAAATTAACTCTGTTGAAATTTAATTTTGTATTTATATATAAATAAAATTAACTCTGTTGATTTTTTTGTATTTAATCGATAACAGCGAAGTTACGCATGTTAAAGTTAGGAAAATATTTTGATGTTAAGCAAAACCTGCTCCATCTCGTTTTACATAAATGTTGAAAATTTGGTTGAAATTGATGCATTGTAACGAAAGTTTTTAGTGATGTCCACTTATGAAATTTCCATTTTATTAATATAGATTATATTTTATATTATTATTTATATTATTATATATGTAACGTTGGGAGTTACCACTGTAATATTTGATGTATTACACTGTAGAATCCTGTCGACTCACTGTGGGGATCGGTGCGAATTACCTTTTGAAGTTGACTGAGTTGATTGTTTGTGGTGGGCGCAGTCGTTGTTGCTGAGTTGGTAAGGTATTCAAACAGGGGAAAATAACGAGGACACAGAGTTTTGGATTGGAAAAAGGCTAGCGATCTAGGGAGAAAGGGGTTGAAGCTATTTTGCGGAGTTGGCTCTTAACTATGGCTGTTCACATTATTGATGGTGGGACTTATCTGTTCGTTGAGAGGGTGGTGGCTGGCTTCTAACCGGGTCCTTGGGTCCAGGTACTAACTCGCTGCTGTCCAGGTCCCAACTTGCCTCTATGGTGCCACGTTCCTAACTGACTAAACTTGGTACGCGATTTAACAAGAAAACTATTCAGGGTTTTGATTGGCTGGTGTTTTAGACGTGTAAGCTTTCTATTGGTTCCTAGCTAATTTTCCTATTCTCTGATTGGGCCTTTGCTGTCCTTTTGTTCTGGACTTGTCCTGACCTGACCCAGGAAATACTAGGTTCTTGAACCCAGTTTTATGAGTTCCTGGATAATAAAACCTGCTAATGATTGCTTCCTCTCTTGGCCTTTCTCTAAATCTTTCTCCCAGATTTTCTAAGCCTTGTCTTTATTAAAATCTTTTAAAACATACATTGCATACATATTGTGGTGGGGTTACATCCAGTTATGTACAAATTATGACAGATGCGCCCCCTACATGCGAAGAATTCACGAAGGGGTTAGCCTGAGTGAGTTCTGTAAAGAGAAAAAATAATTTTGTGGGAAAATTAGTTGTGGTTATTGAGAGGCTATATACAAGCATTGGTGGTGATATAAGAGGTAAAAGAGAATGGTGTTGATGATATAGGTTGAGTATAATTAATAGAAATAAATAAAAAATTAAATTGTAAGAAATAAAAATGAATGCTATGGTACATAGTGGGATGAAAAGAAAAGAAAATGCGCCTAAACGATATTCTACTCGAGATGGGGAAGAAAATCGAGGGAGTTCTATTAGGGCTTTTGAGAAATCAAAAATAAAATAAAAGTTGAAAGAAATCAAAGTGAATGCCTTGTTGCATGGTGAAAAAAAAAAAAAGAAATGCCTAACCATACTCTACTCGAGATGGGGAAGAAAATCGAGGGAATTCTATTAGGTCTTTTGAGAAATCAAAAATAAAATAAAAAGTTGAAAGAAATCAAAGTGAATGCTTTTGTTGCATGGTGAGAAAAAAAAAGAAAAATGCCTAACCATATTCTACTCGAGATGGGGGAAAAATCGAGGGAATTCTATTAGGTCTTTTGAGAAATCAAAAATAAAATAAAAGTTGAAAGAAATAAAAGTGAATGCTTTTGTTGCATGGTGAGAAAAAAAAAAGAAAAAGGCTTTTTGTAAATCAATAAAAAAAAAATATATATCTAATTTTAAAAAGAAAACCAGTGAGTTTTCGTTGATAAAAATTTGTTTAGTTATTGAATTATGAACAAGATAAAAGAAGTGGTTATATATAAATGGTAAATAATTGATTAAAATAAATGATAAGTATTTGAATTAAGGTAAAATGGTAAATTTGATTAAGTAATTTGAATTTAAACATAAGAGAATAATGTAAATGCATGATATAAGGAAAATGTATAGCGAGGTTCGTAAACTCGCTTTTTAATTAAAATTATATGCAAAATCTATGTGTCACGCCGCAATTAATTCAACTCTTTATTTGCCTCGTAGATTTTTGTCTTTGTGTGTTGACGTGTATTCATAGTATTTACTATTTAATCATTTATGACCATTGACCGGAATGCAGAATTTGCATAGGCAATTATTATTATTATTATTATTAGAATGTAGCTTGTGCTGTAAAGACAATTAAATCTTTAGTAGCTCAAATAAATGTCTGATCCTTAAATCTTAAATACACCACAGCTGGCGACGAGGATAAAAAAGTAAGTTAAATGATGTCAAATATAGTGCCATTTCCTGCTTTTACGCCAGATCAAGACTTCGAAATTTTCGTGAAATGTTTACGTTTTGCGTTTGCTGCTAATGATACTTCGTTAGCTAAACAAGTACCAGTTTTACTGGCGGTGATAGGCCCAAAGTTATTTAAATTGGCCGAAGATTTGGCAGCGCCTGAAAAACTGGAAACGAAGTCATTTGATGAAATAGTCGCACTTCTAAATAGACATCTCGCGCCTACACCTAGAGTCATACCTGCTAGATATAAATTTTTTAAATCAAGTCAAGAAGATGAAACCATATCTCAATTTATGGCAACATTGAGAGGTCTAGCAGAGCCTTGTAAATTCGGAAGCATGTTAAATGAAATGCTACGAGATAAATTGGTGGTTGGCGTTAGATCCGAAAATCTACAGAAACGCCTATTGCAAGAAGGCGATGACGCAACATTAGACAAAATTTACGAAATTGCATTATCATACGAAGCCGCAGAACGAGATTTACTATCAATGAAAAAGGTAGATTATGCAGATGCAAATGTTCATGATGTTAAAAAATTAAATAGTGCATGTTCTCATTGTGGTAGACATAATCATCTATCAAATAAATGCTTTTTTAAAAATGCAAAATGTCATGAATGTGGAAAAATTGGACATATAAAGCCGGCTTGTAAAAATAGAAAAACTAAATATGCAAAAATACAGAATGGATCAAAAGCTACTAGAAAAATTAATGTGGTTGAAGCAAGTAAAAATGGAAAATATTTTATTTCTCTAAATGTGGACAACAAAAATATACAGTTTGAATTTGATACAGGTAGTTGTCACACGTTAATGCCAATAAATTTATATAAGAAATTGTGGAATAAGAAAATATTTCCTATAAATTTACATCTTAAATCATATTCAAATACGAAGATTGATGTTATTGGCAAAAGAAAAGTGTTCGTAGCAGAGGCAAATAAAACTCTTCCTTTGATTATAACTGAAGCAAATAGGTCTGTATTGCTTGGCACTACTTGGATCAAGTGCTTGCCTGCTAAATTTTTAAAATTCTCGGACATAAATTTAGTCCAAGAAACAACATGTTCCTCTTTGGTAAATAAATTTGCAGAAGTTTTTGGCACCTCAAATGTAGGTGTAATTAAGGATCATAAGGCGCATCTAATTCTTAAAAAAGATGCTAATCCTAGATTTTTCAGGGCGAGAAATGTTCCTTATGTAATGAGAAACGCCATTGAAAAAGAATTGGAAAATCTTGAAGCCCAAGGTGTAATTACAAAAATAGAAAGAAGCGATTGGGCTACGCCTATAGTTCCTATAATGAAAAAGAATGGCCATGTCCGTATTTGCGGAGATTTTAAAATAACACTAAATCCTGTCCTTAAAATTGATCAATATCCACTACCTAAAATAGAGGACATTTTTGCCATTCTCGGAAGAGGAATAAATTTTAGTAAAATAGATTTGTCCCAGGCATATTTACAATTAGAATTGGACGAAATTTCAAAAGAAATGGCTGTAATAAATACCCATAAAGGACTCTATAGATATAATAGACTTCCTTTTGGCATTGCTTCTGCACCAGCAATATGGCAGCGAATAATTGAACAAATATTGTCCGGCATACCAGGGACACTTGTCTATCTGAATGATATACTAATTACTGGAGAGTCAGAGACTGATCATCTTAGAAATTTGGAGGCAGTCTTAAATAGATTAAATGAATATGGCCTCAAGGCTAACAGAGACAAATGCAAATTTTTTCAAGAAAGTCTTGAATATTGCGGTCATGTGATCGATAAAATGGGTTTGCATAAAACAAATGATAAGATAAGGGCTGTTTTGGCTGCTCCAAAACCACTAAATGTAACCCAGTTACGAGCGTTTTTGGGATTAATTACCTATTACCACAAATTTATCAGAAACGCTGCAGATGTCTTATCGCCCTTATATGCTCTTCTAAAAAAGGGAACAAAATGGCATTGGTCAACAGAATGCCGAAAGGCTTTTAGGGAAATCAAAGAAATCATCTCTTCAGATCAAATATTGATCGCTTACGACCCTAAATTACCTATCCGTCTGTCGTGTGACTCAAGCAGCTACGGACTCGGTGCTGTGTTGTCTCAAATTGATGTCGACGGAAATGAACGCCCCATATATTTTATTTCAAGGACCTTATCTCAGGCTGAAAAGAAATATTCGCAGATTGATAAGGAATGCTTAAGCATAATTTGGGCTTTAAAGAAATTTAACAATTACCTTTTTGGAAGAAAATTTGAATTAATAACTGATAACAAACCCTTGCACCACATACTAAACCCCAAGCGGGAAATATCATCGAACATGTCTGCACGACTACAGCGATGGGCATTGATCTTGTCTTCATATAACTTCACAATTGAGTGCAGGAAAACTGGAGACCACGGCAATGCCGATGGCCTTTCTAGATTGCCACTGAAACAATATGAAGAAATGGAAGAAGATGCTGTAAATACAGTTCACATGATTAAACAATGTGAAGAATTGCCGCTCACATCGAGTCACATTAGGCGAGAATCTTGCAAGGACTCAATCTTGAAAATAGTATACCAGAACACATTGTATGGTTGGAAAGATAAGCCATCAAATACCGAATTGCTCTCGTTTTATTTGCGAAGAGAAGAGTTAACTGTAGAGCAAGGAATCCTACTTTTGGGAACACGAGTAGTTATTCCAAGGAAATTCAGAGCGAAAATTAAAGCTGAGTTGCACCAAGGACATCTAGGTGTTGTAAAAATGAAAGCACTAGCGCGAAATTTTATTTGGTGGCCTGGAATAGATCGTGAAATAGAGGAAATTACTAGAGTCTGCAGAGAGTGTAATATAAATAACCATACGTTAAAGCAAGAAAGTGTTCACAAGTGGGAATCTGCTCCTACACCTTGGTATCGAGTTCACTTGGATTTCGCGGGTCCATACATGAACAAAATGTTCTTAATTGTCATTGACAGTTATTCGAAGTGGCCGGAAGTTATTATAATGAATTCCACGACCGCGGGAAATACTATCCGAGTTCTGAGAGACTTATTCTCGCGCTATGGTATTCCTGACCAAGTGGTCTCGGATAACGGCCCTCAATTCGTTTCGGAAGAAATGAAATATTTTTTTAAATCAAATGGAGTTCATCATTTGAGGTCTGCTCCTTACTTTCCAGCTACCAATGGTTTGGCAGAACGTTTTGTACAAACTCTGAAAAGAGGCTTAAAGAATATGAGAAATGAAGAATTAAATAAGAGTTTGGCAAATTTTCTGTTCACATATAGAACAGTACCACATTCGAGCACTAGGGAAGCCCCAGCAGTCCTTTTTTTAAAGCGGATGCTTAAATGTAAGTGGAACCTATTGAAGCCAAAATTGGAAGTCAAACCAGGATTTAAAAAGGGATATTCCCCTGATTTTGAGGAGGACGAGAATATCTTGGTCAGAGACTTTCTGGGTCCAAACAAATGGAAGGAGGGAAAATTATAAAGAGACTGGGGAAGTGTTTTTATATGGTTAAACTAAATGACGGCAGATTATGGAGACGGCACGTATGCCAATTGAGAAAGAATTACATCGTGCCTAGTCCGGCTCCCGAGATATTTCTGCCGGAGCAACTGATAAAGTGTCCAAGTGATGAGAGCCGTGCAGAGGATGGTTCTGTGGAGATTCCAGTCTCTCCCAGTGAAGAGAACATTCCCTCCTCTCCAGGAATCCCTGCACCAGAGGAGCCCGGTCCCGCAGCTTCGGACCAGGATAGGACGCCTCAGCGAAGGTATCCTATGAGGGATAGGAGACCTCCTGAAAGATTTGGATTTTGAAGGAGGGGAAGGAGCTGACGTGTATTCATAGTATTTACTATTTAATCATTTATGACCATTGACCGGAATGCAGAATTTGCATAGGTAATTATTATTATTATTATTATTAGAATGTATCTTGTGCTGTAAAGACAATTAAATCTTTAGTAGCTCAAATAAATGTCTGATCCTTAAATCTTAAATACACCACCAGTATTTGAATTAAGGTAAAATGGTAAATTTGATTAAGTAATTTGAATTTAAACATAAGAGAATAATGTAAATGCATGATATAAGGAAAATGTATAGCGAGGTTCGTAAACTCGCTTTTTAATTAAAATTTTATGCAAAATCTATGTGTCACGCCGCAATTAATTCAACTCTTTATTTGCCTCGTAGATTTTTGTCTTTGTGTGTATTGTGGAAAATGTTAGAAGTTTTTGTAAGAAATGTGTAAGATGAATTCTATGTGTTGTCAAAGATCCTAAGGTGTAGGTGGGATATGTGCCTAGTGTGAAAAATGTAGTTTTGGAAGTCTTTGAAGAATAAAAATAATAGAAATGTAAACTCATTGGGAAGTGTCTGTAACGTATTAAGTTTTTTGTGAGAATGTAATTAAATTGTGTTTTTTTTTTGTAAAAGTCGATATGTAAGCTCAAACTGGAATTCCAAAATGGGTGACGCTAAAATGTGTCCATATCGGGGGAGGACGCGCTGGTGACCTCAATTTATAGCGGATGTGTGGGGGACGGAGCAAGGGGCCCTCCTGGGCAGATTCCCAATTTACCCACCCTCTATTTAAGCAAGTAATTTGATGACATAGAGCTACCGACGTTTGTGTCGCCGCGCGGGGCAAACGGCAAAATGATCCCCAATTCACTTCCGCTTCCCTAATTGATTTTTGCACGTGCCCTAATGGTCCTCCTAATTGAACTGGTGTGATTCTCCCTCCGGGCATCGTTTTTTTTTTGTTTCTTGTTATTTGGTTCGAGTTCCTTTGAGTTTTCCTAAATTTTCCGCGAGAATCTCCCATAGGAGATCTAGGAGTTTTACAAGTGCTTGGCCTATATGGAAGACTGCTTCCTGCAGCTGGAAAAGTCGATGGAATGGTAGTGCATAGATTAACATGTGAACTATGAATTCACATGGGACGAGTCCATAGGGTAGAAATAGAAGACACATAACAGATATTAGGTGAAAAATGGGATATTGGCACATCTTCTCCCATGTTTTTGTCATGAAATGTGGCTCTGGAATATCTGGTTGGACTTCTATTACTTGTGGCGGATCTGGAACGGGGTGTTTCGGTGGTTGGGCTATGTCGCATTCCTTGTTACCGTGGGTGAATTGCGTAAATCGTTTTTTGGACAAAATAGTATGTTCTAAATGACTGTCAGGTTCGCTGTTCGCCAGTTTGGTGGTCAAGGATTCTGTTGAAGAAATGTCGGGTGTAGGTGTTTTAAGTGGAAACGTGCAATCGTCTCTCTGTCTTAGATGGTGTAAATTTGTTATTGTTTGTATTGTGCGTGTGGTATGTTTGGTGTACGGGTTTTTTTTGTTTCCGTGGGTGGTATCGGTGTCTCTTTGTAGAGGTTGGTTGGATTCATCGACACTTCTTGCGAATTGGCAGGTGGGACAGGTTTTTACCTGTTGTGCAATGTCTTGTGTCATGTTCTGCCAATAATATTGAGCAGAGATGAGTCTCGTCATCTTTGAGATGTCTGGATGGTTGTGTTGTGTGTGGATGGATTAAAGTAGTTTGTTTGTGAGTGATTTTGGAACTATAATTTTAGTTACTCCTTTTCGGGAAACGGTATGCAGTCCATTGTGATCCATGGTCAAGCTAGACTTTCCCGATGGAGAAGGCTGATGGCTCTTAATGAGGGAGGCGTCTAAAAAGCCACAGAACGGGTTACGCAATATGGCGCCCGTTTCATATTGTTGTACTCCATTTATGTTACGGACCTCATATTCGTATCTCGATAGTCTTAATCTCCATCGAAATAGTTTGCCTGACGGGTTTTTGATCTTTGTCAGCCACTGCAATGCGTGATGGTCAGAAAATATTGCAAATTTTCTGTCCATCAAACTGACACGGAAATTTTCCACACTCTCCACAATGGCTAGGCATTGTAGTTCAGACATGGGATAATTTCGTTCGTGTGCCCGCAGAGCGCGGCTGAAATTCTGAACTGTATAGGTCTTCCCATCAGGGTGGACCTGTTTGAGGACGCCTGCGATGCCGAGTGTTGAGGCGTTACAGTACACCTGGCATGGCAGACCTTCCTGGTAAAGGTGTAACGTGGGGTGTGTTGTAAGGCTTTCTTTCAGGCTAGTGAACGCTTTCTGGCATTCGTCATCCCAGACCCACATGACATCCCTTTTTAGAAGGTTGACAAGTGGCGTCCGCAAGCGGGCGTGGTCCGGAATGAACTTTTTGTAAGCGTTCACAGCGCTTAAGAAAGATCGCAATGTTTTGCGATTGTGTGGTTGTTTGGTGGCGTGGATTGTCTCTATGTTTCGTGTAGACAGAGTGGTTGTGTTGGCAGTGGTTGTGCATAGGTTTGCTTGGTGTTGTCGTCTTTTGGTGCGAGTGTCGCGCTTGTTGCGCTGGTTGTGCGTGTTACTGTTGTGTGACGAAGTGTGGACACGTGTGTGTTTAATGTGAAAGTTGTCCTGTTGGGGGGACGCAATTTGTGCATTGTCGTTGTGATTTGAAGCCGTTGTGGCCTTGTGAGTTGAGGGCATATAGTAAAGGCAATTGGCCTTAGTGAAAAAGTTGTGTTGTGTGCGCGCGTGACTAGATTGGCAGGTGGGTGATTGGGGTTTGACCAATGAATGCGCGCATTGGGTGCCATATGCGGAAGGTTTGGGTGCATGGTGAGTCCTTTGTGACATCGTCTGGCATTCCCAATACGGGCACTTATTGGGTACATAGTGGAAATTATAGGTAGGGGTAGACAATGGGGCGCCAAGTTGGAATATAGTGCCGTTGTTAAAATCTATTGCTATTTTAAAATTACGGAGGGTATTTATGCTGAGAATTCCAAATGGCAGAGGTGCTTCCACCACGTGGAAATTCTCTTTTCTAGATATTTTATCTATTGTTAGGGGGAGTGTTATTTTACCTATTGTTGTTGCAAGACCATTTAGGGTCTATAGATCTATAGATTGTTCTTTTAATTTTAAATTAGGGAGGTGAGTTTTTAACATTTTGTACAGATTATATGGCACTACATTCAAACTTGCGCCTGTGTCAATTAAAAATGGGGTGGACAGTTCATGGGTTAATTGCAGTTTCAGCGTCAATTTCTTGATGCCAAAGGGTTGAGATCCTACCTCAGTTCCGAAAAATCTGCGCGGCTGGTACGTCTCCGGCATGGGGTGGCGGCGTGGGTCGCCTGGCGTGCTGCTGTGTTGGGGCCGTTTGCACTGCCCTTGCACTCGTGGGTAGATTTCGGGCCATTTGCACTGCCCTTGCGTTCGAGTGTCGAGCTTGTTGGGATGGTACAGTCCACCTACTTGGTTTTTTCTGGATACTGGTGAAGGGATCCGGCATGGTGGGTGAGGTGTCCTTGGGGTGGCGCGTCAGATCGCTCGGCCACGTGTCGGCGGCGGCTCCGTTCGTCTTCCGGCCTGTGGTGGGGGCGTGGGCGGCGTCTGTCCCACAGGCGGAGCTCCGGTCCTCGTCTCGTCGGGTAGACCTCACTCCTTGGAGGGCGACCGTCAACTGTACTATAATCGCCGCCAGGGTGCGTCGTGCGGTTTTCCTTTTCTCCGCTAAATCGTCGCCATTACTTTTCGCTACTTGGTCTCGTTTGTTTTCCATTTTATCCTGTCGACTCACTGTAATGTTGGGAGTTACCACTGTAATATTTGATGTATTACACTGTAGAATCCTGTCGACTCACTGTGGGGATCGGTGCGAATTACCTTTTGAAGTTGACTGAGTTGATTGTTTGTGGTGGGCGCAGTCGTTGTTGCTGAGTTGGTAAGGTATTCAAACAGGGGAAAATAACGAGGACACAGAGTTTTGGATTGGAAAAAGGCTAGCGATCTAGGGAGAAAGGGGTTGAAGCTATTTTGCGGAGTTGGCTCTTAACTATGGCTGTTCACATTATTGATGGTGGAACTTATCTGTTCGTTGAGAGGGTGGTGGCTGGCTTCTAACCGGGTCCTTGGGTCCAGGTGCTAACTCGCTGCTGTCCAGGTCCCAACTTGCCTCTATGGTGCCACGTTCCTAACTGACTAAACTTGGTACGCGATTTAACAAGAAAACTATTCAGGGTTTTGATTGGCTGGTGTTTTAGACGTGTAAGCTTTCTATTGGTTCCTAGCTAATTTTCCTATTCTCTGATTGGGCCTTTGCTGTCCTTTTGTTCTGGACTTGTCCTGACCTGACCCAGGAAATACTAGGTTCTTGAACCCAGTTTTATGAGTTCCTGGATAATAAAACCTGCTAATGATTGCTTCCTCTCTTGGCCTTTCTCTAAATCTTTCTCCCAGATTTTCTAAGCCTTGTCTTTATTAAAATCTTTTAAAACATACATTGCATACATATTGTGGTGGGGTTACATCCAGTTATGTACAAATTATGACATATATTATATTTTATATTTGAACGATAGGCTCATTATTTCTTTATACCGTTATAATACCCTTATATTATATATTTTATATATATAAAAATAAATGTTTGTATGTTTGTTTGTCTGTTGGTCTGTATGTCCGGTATACAAATTCGCAGTAGTTCACTAATTCAAACCAAAATTTCCATACATAGGTAAAAAAATACGAGGAAGACGATAGGCTATTTTAACAAATATATAAATTAATTATTAAAACTATATATTTTTATTAAGAAAATGATGATGACGATATTGCTGTATCATGTTTGATTATCAGCTACAAAATTATATCGGGAAAAATTCCAAAAAGCAGAGACAACGGGTGAAACCAGTTCATTATTTTGTACGCAGGAACAAAATTCTAACAGAAACACATTCATTCGAGCAGAAAACAAAAGCCAGATCATCTTTCTATAAAAATATCGCTTCTCAGACACAAAGTTTGGAGCGGGACGTTTCACAAGAGTGACATCCACGGCGCCAATTTATAATTGTAACGAATAGTATTTGAATAAAAACATTTAATCGGGTAAAACCCGGGCGTTGTCCGGGTCATTCGGCTAGTTTGAAATATTTGGTAGGTTTTATTTATTTATATATTTTCATTTTTAGATATAACTGATCTAATTCGCCTTTTAAAATAACTAATAATAGTTCGCTTATTAACACATATAATATAAATATTTATATAATAACTGCTCTAATTTGAAATATTTGGTAGGTTTTATTTACGTATATATTTTCATTTTTAGCTATAACTGATCTAATTCGCCAATTAAAATAACTTCTCTTGCAATATTTGGTACGTTTTATTTATTTATATATTTTCATTTAGATATAACTTATCTAATTCGCCGTTTAAAATGCCTGCTCTAATTCGAAATATTTGGTATGTTATATTTGTGTTCACTCTATTTCTATTTATTTGAAGTATTATAATTTCCATGTTTCAAAAACCTATTTCAAAAAGGTCGTTAGGAATATGTAAGAACTGAAATAGCTTTACATGTGAATATTTTTTATGCCAAGCGTAGCTTAATGGTTAGGTGTACGGCTTCGTATTTCCACAACCTTGGTTCGAAACTTAGCCTGGGTGGTTTTTTTTATTATATATTATTGAAGCAAAATTTTTTTTTACAGTATCTAAATTTCCATACATAGGTAAAAAAAATACGAGGCAAACGATAGGCTATTTTAAATTATACATAAATTAAATATTAAAACTGTATATTCAAATTATTCTACTTAGCTCATGAACAGCGCCCTCTATCAAGGTTATAAATACGTTTAAAATTGAAATCTTCTAAAAATGTTTCTTAATAATAGTTCGCTTAATATTTAGAATAGTTGATCTAAATCGAAATATTTATAGACGCTCGCTCGATTTGAAGATTTATATCGTAACTAATCTGACTGAAATTTTAACAGTATATAGAGTAGAATCTGGAAAAACTTATAGTGAAATTTTCAGGTCTCTTTCCCGAATATTCGTCGAGTTTGCCCTTTTGCTCGTGAGAAGCGCCTCTAGCGGTGAAGATGGGAGGTAATATCAGCTGACCTAATGTACATGTAAAGTTTGACGGGACGTTTCACAAGAGTGACATCCACGGCGCCAAATTTATAATTATAAAGCATAGTGTTTGAATAAAACATTTAATCGGGTAAACCCGGGCGTTGCCCGGGTCATTCATCTAGTTTTATATATATAGAGATGACCTGGCTTCGTGTGTCTTCTGCTCGAGTGAATGTTTCGCTGGTAGAATTTTGTTCCTGCCTACTATTAATCATTATCTGGCTTTACCGTGGTCTGCTTTAGTGAATATTCCCCAAAATAATTTTTTAGTGCAATCAAGCATGATACAGAAATATTGTCATCATCATTTCTGACTCTCTCTCTCTAAAAAATATTGTTGCTCAGTACTTGGTTAATTATATATTTTTTATTGGTTAAAGTGCGACAAAAAACTCTTCCAGATTTAACTCTCTGTCCTGTTCAAATTTCAGCGAGATTAGTTACATATTGAGGGCGTGCATAGCCGACAAACATATATATATATATATGTTCCCGGCTTCGCCCCAAGTAAAAGTTTGCTTAACAAACATTTGTTAAAACGATTCTAGCAAACATCCAATCCCTACTGAATCTATACTTGTCTACCTTCTCAATACTTTTTTCCCGGTCCCTTGAAAAATACTCGATAAGTTGAAAAAAATCAGTATTAATTGGTCCACTCGGTAATTTGAAGTTGAAGGAATAGTATCTTGCCACAAACGAAGATTTATAAATAACTGTATTTAGCGAATGTAACCGGCTTCGCACAGTTTTTATCCGAGTAAAAGTTTGCCTAACGAACATTTGTTAAAACGATTCTCAAAAACATCCAATCCACCTATATATCTACTTATATAATTGCCTTATTCTGTTAGATCTGTTCTTAGCGTCCCATAAGAACATGTTAGATCCGTTCTTAGCGTTCCATTTAGGAACATCCCTATTCTAATCCTTTCTAACTCAGTGGGCAAAAAAATTTATTTTTCCTTTATTCAAGTAAATATACACAGAAAATGTAACACACGCCAAGAGCTTACAAGTGATTTATGGTTGATTATGTAAGGAATAATACCAACACGCCTTGTTAAATATTGGTACATCAAAGCTTATTTACCATTATGAAATATACACAAAAGCATTTTTACTCGTGGATAGCATTGTTAGTGGTTGCACCCAGATTTATACATGAAGGAAACATGTTACACACCAAGAATACACATCTGTTTTATAATATGATTAGAAGAAAATTACAAATACACTTTAAAACACTAAATATCAAGTTTTATTTAACTCTGTATAATTTACAACATTTCATTTCAAGGACAACTTTGCATGGACAAGAAATAATTTATTTAAGTACCTCAAGCAAGGATGGATTTCTCCTTCCTTTTACCTATTAAAACATGTAACTACTGCCTCGGCAGACTTTTCCTAAACACTACGCCTTGATTTGATATCTGACAACTCTCGCATCTGCGTATATATTTCCGGACTTGAGTCCTCATACCAGGCCAGTAATAATCACCCTTTAGCCTTCTCATAACCTTTTTAACTCCGAAATGACCTCCAGTAGGGATATCATGATGATAGCTGATCACCGTTTCCCTAAAACCTGTAGGAACCACCTTCACGCAGGTACCCCTTTCATTCTTTGTAACGAGGTAATTGTCTTGTAGCCTATACTCTCGGCTATTATACTTTTATATGCTTCCCGATTTTAGTTTCAATAACCTATTTATTACTGGGGCCCATCCTTTCTCTTGAAGCAAGCCTTCCCATATCTGATTACTATTTAATAAGGGGGGCCGACGGTCTCTTACCACCGCGGCCACCACCCTCCTATCTTGTGATAGGTTTGGATCATCCTCGCACGGGAACCTACTAAGGAAGTCGGCTACCGTGTTTTCCTTCCCCGGGACATAAATGAATGTAACGTTGAAGTCTTGGATGATCTCTGCCCACCTAGACAGTCGGGCGTTCTTATAATCAGACCCCTTATTATAAGTAATCGGTTTATGGTCAGTATGTACTTCTACCCTACTGCCCGCCAGGAGGTGTTTAAAGTGTTGTAGGGACAACACTACTGCATAAGCCTCCTTTTCTATTGTGGAATAGCGGATCTCAGGACCTGTCAGTCGCTTGCTATAATAGGCAATTGGCCTCACTGTCCCATTGACCTCCTGCTGGAGGCAAGCGCCTACCGCTATTCCACTGGCGTCAGTGTTCAGGATGAAAGGTATCCCAATTGTTGGGTGAATTAGTAGTGGCTCACTGGTTAATATTTCCTTCACCGTCTCAAAGGCTGACTGCTCTATCATACCCCAAGCAAATCTATGGCCCTTCCTTAATAGGTTGCTCAGTGGAGCCAGGACTTCACCTGCGTTGGAAATAAAGCGTCGGTAGTAGTTAACTGTACCCAATAGACTTCTGACTGCCTTGATGTTATGAGGTCGTTTCAAATCCCTGAGAGCGGCGACATTATCCCACATGGGTTTGATCCCATTTTGGTCAATTACATGACCCAGGTACTCTACCGAGTCCCTGAAGAGATAGCTCTTCCCGTATTTGGCCTTCAAACCGAACTTACTCAGGCGTTCGAGTACAGCGGTGATGTCCGCTACATGCTGCTCGTGAGAGTCGCTGTAGACAATGACGTCATCGATGTACAGGCGAACGCATTTGAACAGCAAGTCACCCAGGACCAAGTTCATGGCCCACTGGAAGACCTGTGCTGAGTTTTTAGCTCCTTGTGGCAAACGCGTGAAGCGGTATCTCCCCCAGGGCAGAGAGAAGGTAAAATAATCTCTGTCACTCTCCGGGATGTGAATCTGGAAGAATCCAGAAGTCAGATCTAATGTGCTGAAGACTTTTGCACCCGCAAATGCGCGCAGATTGTCTTCAACACGGGGTATCGGGAACGGGAAGAATTCAGTTGCCTCATTGATCATACGTAGATCCATGGTGATGCGAACACTACCATCAGTTTTGGCAACCGGGAATAGAGGGGAATTCCACAGAGAGGTACTCCCTTTTATTATCCCTACTTCCTCCAGTTCGTCTACTAACGTTTTCACCTTTGAGACTAATCTGTTCGGGTTCGGATATTGCCTCCTATATACTGGTTTGCTAGTCAGCATCCTCAGTTTCGGAGCTGTGATGGTGGAGCCATTCCCCATATCTCTTATGTCCCTACAGAAACAATGGCTGAAGGCCCTGAAAATATCTTCGCCCGTGCGGATTTCGTTTAAGGGTATCCTGGGTGGTTGAGGAGACATTTCTATCGTTTGTAATGAGGAAAGAAAGGCCGACTTGGTCGGATCTTCCTTCCTTTCGTAATCGGATCTAATACTTCCGTCATAGCTGAGGTGTAGTTTCAGAGCTCGGAAACCTGGTAATCCGAGTATGCCATCAAATCCTATTTCCCCCATGTGACAATACTCGAAGGTCGTTCTTACCTCCCTAATGGGCTTACCATTCACCACTGCCCCTATTTCTAACACCTCACTCCCTAATGACCTTAAAGATTTGCCTGATATACCCTTAAGGTAAGTTGGCTTGTTTAGTCCCTCAGTGCATATACTTAAATTATCGATATTTACAATATTGGCCTCTGAGCCCGAGTCTATGATAAATTTTAGAGACCTCTCGCTCAGAGACCTCTCCTTATTTAATATATATACACTAGACGAATGGCCCGGGCAACGCCCGGGGTTTACCTGAGTGCGAATATATTTTAAAAACGTTGACTTGGGTGGTCATAGCGCCCGATTTTAAATACGTAGTACGATGCGATTTACATTAAAAGTAACCTGTCTATAGCAGCCCCTCTCTATAACACCCTATTTTGGTGAGTCCCAAGAGGGAGCGCTATAGACAGGTTTAACTGTATTTGATACACAGTGTCAAAGTTTTCTCACCCCTCTCAACAAACAGGGATGATAGTGTTATAAATAGAGAGCGTGTGATCTATTAATTTACATATTATACTAAAATTTCCAATTATATTTGACCATATTTAAACCTGTTATAAAACTTGTATCATTTATGCAACTATACCATCCCTGTTGGTGTTTTTGGGGGTAAAAAAAGAGAAAAATGTTATATAATATATTTTTTTAATATTATCTTTATGCATAGAAAGTACAAAAGTAAAATTTAAGGATTAAGAAGAAATACAAAAAACAAGAAAGGATCAAGAAGGCACTAACTACGTTGCCAAATTGTTAATTAACATATGCTAGCTAATATTATCATCATCAATTTATATTTATTCATATATTTACATAATTATTTACACAGAGAAAAATTATTTGAATTAATAAACCTAACAATTCCCCCCTTTTAATTCAATCTCAATTTTTCTTCAGAAATATAAACAGTTTAAAAAATCAAACATAGATGGCGTTACCTCCCCATTGCTTTCATCACCGTCTGGCGGCGCTGCTTGCGAGTTATATCTACAATTCTGCAAATAACTCTAAGGATATTCAAGATATTCAAGAAATTATTTTTCGAAAACCTTTCCGGGGATATACCTAATAATATCCCAGAATTTCATGGCGATTGGATGTATGGTTTTTGAATAACAGGGTTGTCTAGAGGGGGGCAGGGAGGACACGTGTTCCCTGGCAGCCAATGAGCGCGCATTCTATCCGTGAGCTTCAGACAAACAGACAAACAGACAAACAAACAGACAGAATAAGGCAAATATATAAGTAGATTTATGGCAGGCAAACTGGCCGCAAATCCCCCTCCTGCCTTGAGGCAAGCCGGACCTAGTTTTTTCTCTGTGTCTGCTGGCAATCCCGGATGAGGTGCCCTGGTTCACCACACCTGTAACACTTGGGTGGTGGCCTCCTTACATCTTGTTTCTTATACTCCACTCCGGGGTTCTCCTCCTTTTCACCGTTAGGGTTTCTCTTTTCTTGTCTAGGTGGAGGTGGATCCTGTTGTTGCCTGGATGGTTGTTGTGCAGGTCTCCTTTGCCAGTTCCTGAAGGGAGCTCCCCTCCTGTTATCTTCGGTGTTATCTCCGTAATCCCTTCTTCCTGCGGGGTGTGATGGCCACCTTCCTCCTCCGTTACTTGTATTATTGGTACTCCCTCTTTGTCTCCTAAGGGCTGTATTCTCGATTTCTAGTGCCTCCATTTTCTTCTCCAGCTCGGCCAATTTGCTGCCCATGTCACCCAGCCTCTGGCCGTTCCTGTCGGCGCTGGAGCACTGCGCCTCCCTGTAGTCCTCCTCTCTTTGCTCCAGCCACTGTAGCTTGGCGACCAGGGTCTCCCAGGGTTCGCCTTGGTAGAGGTGAGCCTTTTCCCACAGGCTGGGGCAGAGTCCGTCGATGAAGACCTCAGCGACCTCCGAGATGCCTATCTTCAGGCCATCCGACTCTGCTTCTGCCGCAAGGTCGCTCACTCGTGCGGCGAAGTCCCGGACCTTCTCCCCGGCTCCCTGTCTACAGGAGAAGAACTGGCTCCTCCACTCCCTTGTAGAGACCCTCTTTCGGAACCGCCTCTCTAGACTCTCCTTCAGTTCTTCGTACCCGAGGCGGATTTGCTGGGATTGTAGGGCAAACTCCCTCGCAGCCCCCCGGAGGTGGTTGTCCAAGAGGATTCTTTTTCTGGCGTCGTCCAGGGCCCTTAGGTCGTAGACAAGCTCAAAGTCCTTTATGAATTTTGTGAAGGGGACTATGCCCTTCCCTTCAAACTTCTCCAGGTTGTACAGCATGGAGGGCAGCTGGGCTTGGCTAGCTGCGGCATTCTCTTTATCAGCAGGCATGGTCCTCAGTTGTTGGATCTACGGGAACTAGGCATTAGATTCCACCTTGACCGTAACAGTAGTATGAAGACCCATAGTGGTGGGCAAAGTGGGGAATACGAAGTGGAAGGGGGGAAGAGAGACCTTCTTTACAAATGTGTACTAACATTAAAACAAGGTTGTGAAAATTCTTTTCAACGACGTATTACACTAAAACGAGATTGTGACAATTCTAAAAAAAAAAAAAGATATACTAACACTAAAATAATGTTGTGAAAACTTCTTTCAATTGTGAACTAACATTAAGACACGGTTGTAAAATGGTGTGCTGCACAAAGACAAGGTTGTGACAACTCTTAAAATGACACACCAACATTAAAACACGGTTGTGAAAATTCTTTAAAGATGAACTAACGTTAAAACACGGTTGTGAGACGGTGTACTACACAAAGACAAGGTTGTGACAACTCTTAAAATGACACACCAACATTAAAACACGGTTGTGAAATTCTTTAGAGATGAACTAGCATTAAAACACGGTTGTGAGACGGTGTACTACACAAAGACAAGGTTGTGACAACTCTTAGAATGACACACTATCATTAAAACAGGTTGTGAAAATCCTTTAAAGATGAACTAACATTAAAAGACGGTTGTGAAACGGTGTACTACACAAAGACAAAATTGTGACAACTCTTAAAATGACACACTATCATTAAAACAGGTTGTGACAACCTTTTGAAGATGACATACAAACACTGAAACAGGTTGTGAGGACTCTTTAAGGATGATCCTTTAGCACTAAGGCACATATTGTGGCTTAAAATAAAGAGAAAAAATGAGAACGCCTTAAAATCATCATAGCCTTAGGACAAAAACGTAGCATAAAATAAAAAGTAAACTGAAAAAAAAATTTTTTTAATTCATCATAATACTAAGACAAAGCTGTAGCTAAAATAAAAAAATACATAAGGAGGACTGTAAACTCTTTAAGCCGCATCCTAACAAAAAAAAAACAAAGTGTTGTAAAAAAAAACTGAGTAACTCTTTAAAGTTATATACCAACACTAAAACAAAAATTTGCAGCAAAAAAAAAACTGAAAACCCTTTAAGGAAATTCTAGCTTCTCAAAAGGAGAATACATATTTGTTATTTAATATAACCTAATATTATAACTAATATAGACCTATGTATATAAATTAGTGTATACAGTTACTGAAATTTAGGTAAATCAGCTTATACTAACTCTCAGTGCATATTATGTACTATTTACAAATATTGGCCTCTAGTCTAAAACAAATTATCTATTAACACTACGTGGTGAAGAGCCAAAAATAGTTCTATCGAGGCGATAGTGCGGTCAACAGCTACGCTTTAAAAATTGAATGCACTTTCTTCTATCATCTTCCCACCGTCTTTCTATCAATCTTTATCTTCTATTTACAAACTCTTTATCAGCCTCCTACAATTCTTTCCCTTTCAACATCTTTGTGCATCTTTCTACAATTCTTTCTGTCGATTCTCGACATGCTCCGATACCTTTCTAATATGTCTTATCCTCTACCATTCAACTCCTTCTTATCGCTTTCAACACACTTCAACGTCTTTTCATCCCTCTGTTGTTTCCCTGAAACCCGTCATCGGGATCCAACCCCAATTATTACTCTAGCCTACTTTGATATCTCGGGAGTCCCTTCAGGGAATCTGTTCCTCCCCTGTCAGTTCTTATCAACGCATGAAATTTCCTCCCAATTCTGTCTCCCCCTGGTCACCCCCTTTTCAGGAGATAAGCTTATCTCGGTTGCCTTAGAGATCCTGTCTAGACCGGTCGGTAAACATTACTGTAGTTGCTGGGAAGTTGACAAGTCACTTTTCTTTAGCATTGTCTCTCTCCATGCGAGATAGGGCAACTTTATCATGGAAAAGCAGAGATATATATGTACAAAAGTCAGCTGTCCTATACTTTGCTGAACAATATCCCTCTCAAGAAATTATGCAAGCCTTTCACAGAATTGAAGTCTCTAGGTGCTAACTATGACTTTGGTGTGATCTTGAAAATATTGTACTCTGGTTGAATCAGACTATGCAATTCCTCTCGTCTCGAAGTTAGGTCTTAACATTGTTAACAACTCTTAACTCACAGGGTAGTAGTTTATAGAATTAAGTCGCTCATCTAAGACATGTCCATGCTGACGAATGAAGCCCTTCTAGTAGGTCATAAGCGTATATCTGATAACAGGTGATCTAGGTAAATCCGTTGTCTTGCGTCTTTTACTTTATGCGACGGGAGATGCCGCTCTAAAGGACCTTAACATTAGGGTTAGAACTCGTTGCTCCTTTCAGAATGAAGTGGTTGTCAAAACATTGATGTGGGTGGATTCGTACATTTGACCAGTGTATATCGTTGAATATAGACTATGCTGTCTCTCTCATTGCCACCCAGGTACTTTAGGGTGAAACTTGGTTTATAGGCTGTTACAGTCCGGCATTCAATAAGATATCAATGGTGATCTTTGTCACGTCCAGGAGGCCATCCCATAAGCGACCAAATCAACTATCCCCCGACTTATAACACCGTCTCATCGCGGTAATTGAAATTAATTGGAACCAAGTAGGGATCTTAATCTTGTGTCGTAGTTAATTTTATCAGTTCAACTTGTTTTCTCAATTTCTTCTTGATACACTGGCCTGACATACTACACTTCTCCTAGTCAGTAGCAACTCCAATCAGTCCCAATGAGAAAGCCACTTTAAGGCGTCAGTTTCCTGTTGAACTCACGTATGGTTCCAAAAAAAAAAACTTACATATATTACAGTGGTATCTACTCCCACTGGCATTATTATTCGATATGATATCCATTCACTTTATTTATTCAACTGTTATTAGCTGGATCGTTGTAACACCTCCGCGCAAACATTGTCTTTGACGTTGACTAATTCCTTAAAGTTCCGCCATTTTAAACACCCTTTTAGTTAGAGTTGTCTTAATTAATCACTGGAGCATATCTGCGTTGAGTGGATTATGCCGCCTTATCTAGACTTCCACTCTAACTCCAGGATCTAGGCTGTCCAGATCCTTTATGAAAAAAAAAACCATATCTAAACACTATTGTCATTGAAAGGAACCACATATCTGATTCGTGAGCGTAATCGGAGCTTGCCTCTACAAAACACGATAATTCTAAGAAGTCTGACATTTTATATATTGAATCAACACTATTGGGGTATCTCTTTCGTTTTCTCTAAGAGGAGTGGGTCTTAATTGGAAAGAGATGCTCAAACACATAACACCAGAATACCATGACTTTTGTTGGCATACATTCTCTTACATTTGCCCTGACAAAGCAACCCCTCTTTCCGTTGGTAAAGAAAGAAATGCTAGATATACACAGGCTCAAATTCGTATCTGAGCAGACCCTCTGCTGGTGATTACTTAATATAACTAGGTGCAGGCAATGATGTCTTTATTCGTCCTCATTCTAGGAAAGGTGCTACAGGGAAATGGACAGAATAGTTGGAAATTTCATAAAAAGGAAAAGTTAAATCTTAATCATGACATGCTGAATTTATCGTGACTGTACATCGACGTGTAAGCAACTATTGCAATTATACCATATTGGAAAAAAAAAATTGATAAAAATATGCTTGCTTAAACAAACCTATGTTCATATATGGGCATAGAAATAAAATAAACAACCGCACTGTCGAATAAAAATATGTACGCGTCCATCGACCGCCATCTTGGAATTTTATCGTGATTGTATCGCCACGCAAATATTGTAAATTATACTATACCAAAAAAAAAGACACATTCAACGATTTAAATAAGCTAGCTAAACTATACGCTTGTCTAAAATATCGGGGTTAAATTTTAAAAAGAAAAATCACATTCATATAAGGTTAACAAACTAAAAATCAAAATACTGTTTTTTTTTTACTTCACATGTACGCAGCCGGAATTTGTACTACTGTTACATAAAAAATGATCATTACATAAAATATAAGCTAAGGGGAAGGTTTATGGGAAAGAATGACTAAACTCGTCTACAATAGAAATCGAGGCGGACACTTAAGTCTGGACATTATGTTCATATATGCACATAAAAATAAAGTAAATAATCGCACTACCGAATAAAAGAAAAAATAATGGTGAAGAACTAAAAAGGAGATGAAATATTTAAAGCATGAAGCCTTAAATATAGAAAATATTGTCACGGTAGTGATAACGAGTATAACAAAAGTTTAAGTAAAAATAATTTATTTATAAAATGCAAACTATTGCTAAGAATTTATTTACAAGTAATAATATACAAGAATGGTAAGGGGTGATGACCTTGCAAATATTAATGATGATATACCACAGAATATTTAAAATAATTATTCAGTGATATTGCCCCCCTCCTAGATGAACAGCGTCCCGCTGTAATTATCACTTGAACAGATCAGCTTGGTCCTCAGGGTCATGGTAGGGTTTCATTCTCAGTACATGGACAAGGTCTCTTGTTTGGCGTCTTCTGGTTGGTTGGTCCACAGGTTCAACTTCGAAGGTCACGTCAGAGAGTTTCCGAGTAACCCTGTATGGCCCGAAGTACCTTTTCATCAGTTTTTCTGAGAGTCCCACATTTCTTATCGGGATGAAAATCCATACCAGGTCACCAACGTTGTAATCCATTGCCTCGTGCTTTGAGTCATATCTGGCCTTGTCCTTCTCTTGGGCTTTCAAGGTTTCTAATCTTGCTAGCTGCCTAGTCTCTTCGACTCGCGAGGCAATCTTCTGACTGTAATCCTCTTGGAGATCTTCATGCGGATTTGGGAAAAGAGTGTCTACAGTTGTTTCGGCTTCGCGTCCATGAATCAGTTTAAAAGGGGTAAAACCTGTTGTATCTTGTTTTGCCGTGTTGTAGGCGAACGTGACGTAGGGCAGGATTACGTCCCAGTCCTTCTGTTCAACACTTACATACATAGCAATCATGTTGGCTAAGGTTTTGTTTAACCTCTCCGTCAGTCCATTCGTCTGGGGATGATACGCTGTAGTGAACCGATGTATCGACGAGCATTGATTGGTGAGTTCCGCAATCAATTTGGATTGGAATACTCGTCCTCGGTCCGTGATGATTTCTCTGGGGGCTCCATGCTTGAGAACAACATCTTCCATTAAGAACTTGGCTGCTTCTTTTGCTTCCCCTGTGGGTAAGGCTTTAGTAACGGCAAATCGAGTAAGATAGTCGGTACAGACTATGATCCATTTATTACCAGTATCAGACTTGGGAAATCTTCCAAGGAGGTCCATTCCAACTCTCTGAAGAGGGGAGGATGCAGGAGGTATGGCCTTAAGTAGTCCGGGTGGCTTTTGAGTTGATTGTTTCTTTCTTTGGCACTCCTTACAATGAGCGACATACTTCCGTATGTCCCGGAGAAGTCCTGGCCAGAAATATTTGTTTTTAACTCTCTCATATGTCTTCGAAAATCCAAGATGACCTGCTGTGGGAGCATCGTGTAAACTTTTCAGTAGTTCTAAGCGTAAGTGCTTGGGAATAACTAAAAGGTGTTGGTTTCCCAGGGGGTCGAAATTCTTTTTGTATAAGGTTCCTTTTAACATTTCATATCCTTTTGATTCGGCACCAAATATTTCTGTTTCATCTATCAATTTATTAATTTTAGGGTCTTTTCTTTGTTCAGCTTCGAAGCACGTTAGAGCAGTTATTGAGGGTATATCATCATCCTCATCATTGTATGCTTCTTCCGATTCAAGTTGGAGAGGATTTCGAGAAAGACAGTCGGCATCTTGGTGTTTGCGTCCACTTTTATAAACAACTGTTACATTGTATTCTTGGAGTTTTAAAGCCCATCTTGATAGTCTTCCTGTCGGGTCCTTCAGGTTAGATAACCAGCAAAGAGCGTGGTGGTCAGTGACGATGACAAACTCACGACCAAAAAGGTACGGTCGAAATTTGTTGATGGCCCATATTGCGGCCAAGCATTCTCTTTCCGTTGTTGAGTAATTCTTCTCCGCCTTAGATAAAGTTCTTGAAGCATAACCAACTGGTCGCTCTTTCCCATCGTTGATCTGTACGAGGACAGCTCCAATTCCATAACCGCTGGCGTCAGTATGAAGCTCGGTTGGCAGTTGTTCTTCGAAATAGGCAAGAACAGGTTCAGACATCAATGCTTTTTTCAAGGAATCAAAAGCATCCTGTTGGTCAGAGTTCCACGTGAATTTATTATCTTTTTTGAGGACTTCGTGTAAAGGAGCAGATTTCTCAGCAAAATTTTCGATAAATCTACGATAATAGGAACATAGGCCAATGAAGCTTCTCACATCTGTTATAGATTTTGGGGTAGGAAACTTGGCGATAGCTTCAATCTTTTCTGGATCGGGATAAATACCTTTACTATCGACGAGGTGTCCAAACACTCTTATTCTTTTGGTTCCGAAAAGGCACTTTTTTGGGTTGAGGCGTAGCTCGGCTTCGTCGAGACATTGTAGTATGATTTCAAGCCGGTGTAAATGTTCGTTGAACGATTTGGAATACACCACGATGTCGTCTAAATAACAAAGGGCCATCGTCCATTTCAGGCCTTTCAATATCTTGTCCATCATGCGCTCGAATGTTGCAGGGGCATTGCACAGGCCAAAGGGCATAACTAGGAATTCGTAGAGTCCGTCAGGGGTAATAAAGGCAGTTTTTTCTCTATCTGCTTCGTCGACTTCTATTTGCCAATATCCTGAACGAAGGTCCATTGATGAATAAAATTTGGCTCCTTTCAGGGAGTCAAGTGTATCATCGATTCGGGGTAGTGGGTAAACGTCTTTTTTAGTAACTTTGTTTAGTCGTCTGTAATCCACACAGAAACGCCAGTTACCATCCTTCTTCTTCACTAAAATAACCGGCGATGACCATGGACTTTCTGAGTGACGTATAATCCCGGCGTCTAGCATTTTGTCCACTTCCGTTTGGATTGCTTGGCGTTCTGTAGGGGAGACTCGATATGGTCTATGCTTAATAGGCTGATGGTTTCCAGTTTCAATTTTATGTTTGGTTACTGAAGTTTGCTTTACAGGTTCATTATTTTTATCAAATATTTTTTCATATCGTTTTAAAATTGATAAGATTTGAGACTGCTGCTCTTCTGATAAATCATCACTAATTAAATTTTGTAAAAATTTAAAGTCACTCTTATCAGCATGACTGGCATGATTCGCATTTTTCACCTCCTTATTAAATTCAGAACATTCTGAAATAGCCGTCAAGTTATTTTCTTCAACCCTTTGAATTTTTCCTAGGCACATTCCCTTAGGGACTATTTGAGCTGTGGTGCTAGAATTTACGATCCAAAGTTTTCCTTTATTATGGGAAAGCCTGAATAATGCACAGGGAAGTGTTAACCCTTTTCCTATCAATACCTTTTTCGAAGGTTCAAAAAGTACCTGATTTTGCCCATTAAGCTCTTCACTCATAACATTTATTAGTTTGGTAGATTCGGCTGGGATTACGACGCTTCTGCTAGCCACAACCTTCCCCATGGAAGCAGGTGAATTTAGTACATCTTTGGCCTCTTCCAATCTGATTTCGGCGCGTCCACAATCAATCACGGCATTTGATGCCTCTAGGAAATCCCATCCGAGGATAATAGTTGGGTTACTATTAGGGAGGACGATAAACTCAAGCGGCTGTTCCAATCCATTGATGCTCAAGCTGATTGTGCATCGGCCGATCGATGTAACATTCTTGCCATCAGCAACTTTCAGAGTCATTCCGCTATCCTTGAACATGGTCTTTTTTAATTGTCGTCTTAATCCATCAGAGATAACTGAAAAAGAGGAACCTGAATCGACCAGAGCAGAAAATGCAATGTCATCAATGATGATTTCGACATAATTTTGTTGTAATTTAGCGGCTGTCGACGATGGAGGGTTTTTCACACCCGCGGCTTCCCCCTCGAAAGAAGACGCGACGCTTAGTTTTTTTCTAGATTGTAGCGGCGTGGGGATTGGCTTGTATGGCGGCCTGGGGAAATGGACTGGCGTCTTGGGGATCTTCCTCTGTTTGGATACGGCGATTGTCTGCGGTAGATTTGGCTTCTTATGGCTTGGTGGTTACCAATTTGAGGTTCTTGGGTGCTTGGTGCGTGTCCTTCGGGTCTCTGCATCCATTGTCGTCTTTCTCTACAATATCGCTTAACATGGCCTGGGCGGCCGCAATTAAAACATATTGAGATGTTGTCATGCGTCCTCCATTCATCCGTTCTTCGTTGTGGTGGCGTCTGGTTATATATGGGTGTTTGGGTAGGGTACTGACGTCGTGGATCCTGGCTGAATGTACGTGTTTGGTTGGGGTACGACTGTCGTGGCGGAGCCCTTTGAATAGGCTTCGAAATTGAAGCTACGTTTTTTTCAATCTCTTCTCGGATAATTTCTTTCAGAGAAGATGGTTAGGGGTAGTTGACTCGGGATTTAGTGCGCGATGAACTTCTTCACGCACGATGCGTCGGATTAAGTCTTCCATTGATTCAGAGTCTGCTGAATCGATGGCGGCAACATTCGGTAGTCTGTCGAATACTACACGTTTATTTACACGTTTTTTATTTGAAGCCTCGATTTTTCGGCACCATTTGATGAACTCATCGATACTTGCAATGTCTAAAATGATGATTGACTGATATATCTCCTCCGATATTCCTTTCGTCAGGTGTGCAACTATTTCATTTTCCATCATAGCCGGATTCACTTTTCTGCACAGATGGAGAACATCTTGAATGTAAGAATCACTGGTCTCCTCCTTCCCCTGAGCTCGAGTTTTGAGGTTCTCTGCGAGTTGATCTTTTTGGGTGACATGATGTCCGAAATTCTGGGAAAACATTTTCACAAAAATATCCCATGAATTAATTTTCTCTTCAACATTTTCGTACCATCTGTGCGCTGTTCCTTGGAGGAAAAAATAAACATTTGCGAGGCACATTGAATCATCCCAGCAGTTGTAACGAGCGACGCGATGGAATTCTTTCAGCCATTTTTCTGGATTCTGGTTGCGTTCTCCAGTAAAAATAGAAGGGTTTCTAAAAGGTTGAAAATGGTACTCACCCATTTTTTTCTGTGTCTCTTGCTTGATCATAGCGATGTTTTCTTGAGGTTCTAGTCCTTGTAGTCTTCGGCTTCTTCTAACGGCTTGGGCGGCGAGGGAATATTCCAGCTTCTCCACCAGTTGTCACGGTAGTGATAACGAGTATAACAAAAGTTTAAGTAAAAATAATTTATTTATAAAATGCAAACTATTGCTAAGAATTTATTTACAAGTAATAATATACAAGAATGGTAAGGGGTGATGACCTTGCAAATATTAATGATGATATACCACAGAATATTTAAAATAATTATTCAGTGATAATATAATTGAAGACATTTATAAATTAAATAATTCGCATGTCAATGCCTATCAGACAAGAAAATAAATGCTTCGAACTATGATATTGATACATGTTAAAATACTATAAGGATAAGAGATAACTGGGAGAACAATTTGACAAACTCAAAAGAAATATCTTCAGACCTATCGAGTGGAAATTTTGTTGGATAAAGTATTTGAAATAAATCATTAAACCTTGATATACAATAGTACAAGTCATATTGAACTTACAGTTTGAAAAGAAAAATAATGGTGAAGAACTAAAAGGAGATGGAATATTTAAAGCGTGAAGCCTTAAATACAGAAAAAAAATATTGAAGACCTTAATAAAATTAAACAAATCGTATGACAATGCCATTAGATAAGAAAATAATTCTTCGAATTATTATATTGATAACGTTAAATACTATAAAGATAAGAGATAACTAAGAGAACATTCTAACAAATTCAAAATATCTTTAGACTTATCGAGTGGAAATTCTGTTGGATGGAAATAATTAAAAAATAAAAATTATTGAACCATAGTATAAAATAAGTCGCATTGATTTTTATAATTAAGAAGGTAATGGTGAAAAACAAAAGGCAGATGGAATATTTAAGACGTGAAAACCTTCCCGCAAGAGCGGGGAGGATAGCAAAAAAAACTGACCGTTTCAACTCAGCTGCTGGCAGTGAACTCACTCCTAGTTGTTTTTCTATCTCCCACCCTGGGATGCCTACATGTGTTTTGCACATGTCCACCCCAAAATACCTCACTTCTCCACCCCCCCATGCACACGTGTTAGCAGGAGGGGGGGAACACATGTGTTCGCCCCTAAGGACTCCAAATTTGGAACTCGTGGGAAATTCTCAGGTTTCTGAGAAAGCATTGTTCCTAGGCCTAAGTTAGCGTCTCAAAAACTTTTTAAGAACCATGTAAAACATATTATTCAGAAAAGAACTAGGCTAAAACATGAGTTTTTCACTCATGAGCATTCACTAAATACACAGTAAAATTGCATATTCACCATTACAATATATTCTTAAAGTGGATGAAGGACAACTTTGAATAAAAGGTGCAAAATAACACACGTGTATATTTTGGGTATTGCAAAGTTCGCTCTAAAACATAAAAAATACACTAAAGTGGATTAAATTCTAGGCAACAAACACAATTCTTTTTTTTAAAATAAAAGAACAAAAAAATGATACATGTGGATAGACAACGGTTATCTTGAATACATAGGGAAATAATAAAAAAAATTCAAAAAAAAAAAAAATTAATCTTAGCGATAAATAGTTGTAAATTTTAACGTTGCATTGAAAGACCAGTAACTTTCTTAAAAAATAATTTTTTTTAACTTATCATGGGTGCGCGTCATTGTAACGTATTTTCTGGATAATAAACAAAGTTCATATTAAAACATGAAAATACACTAAGATGGATGTATTAAACCTTAAACATTTCTTAGAAATTATGCAGAAAATTGGATAAAAGGCATAAAAATAGCACACTCGTAAAATATGCAGTGAGGTCCTGAACAAAAAAAAATTTACTCGAAAACGATTGTTCATCATTGCTACGCATTTTTAGATATTAAAACAAAGCTCTTATTAAAACATGAAAAAAATACACTAATATGGATGTATTAAACCTTAAACATTTCTTAGAAATTATACAGAAAATTGGATAAAAAGGCATAAAAATAGCACACTCGTAAAATATGCAGTGGCGTCCTGAAAAAAAATAAAAAAATTTACTCGAAAACGATTGTTCATCATTATTATGCATTTTTATTTTTAGGCTTAATGTGAATCGTGGTAGAGCATGAGATTTTTTTTTATTTCGGGTCGTAGGGTTTATTTCACGCAAAGTTGCTTTGCATTTTTCAACAGTAACTTGCCTCGCGTGGGCGCCAAATGTTAGATCTGTTCTTAGCGTCCCATAAGAACATGTTAGATCCGTTCTTAGCGTTCCATTTAGGAACATCCCTATTCTAATCCTTTCTAACTCAGTGGGCAAAAAAAATTATTTTTCCTTTATTCAAGTAAATATACACAGAAAATGTAACACACGCCAAGAGCTTACAAGTGATTTATGGTTGATTATGTAAGGAATAATACCAACACGCCTTGTTAAATATTGGTACATCAAAGCTTATTTACCATTATGAAATATACACAAAAGCATTTTTACTCGTGGATAGCATTGTTAGATTCGTTCTAGCTCAGTGGTTGCACCCAGATTTATACATGAAGGAAACATGTTACACACCAAGAATACACATCTGTTTTATAATCTGATTAAAAGAAAATTACAAATACACTTTAAAACACTAAATATCAAGTTTTATTTAACTCTGTATAATTTACAACATTTCATTTCAAGGACAACTTTGCATGGACAAGAAATAATTTATTTAAGTACCTCAAGCAAGGATGGATTTCTCCTTCCTTTTACCTATTAAAACATGTAACTACTGCCTCGGCAGACTTTTCCTAAACACTAAGACTCACGCAAAAGATAAATATGAATTCTTCTTCCAAAAAAAAATAAGCTAAAATTTATCCCTCTGACATATTGAACATGATCTAAATTAATGGGAAAGATGCTAACATACCGTATCTCCTGGACATCAGGGCTCCCCACCGATCAGCCATCTTTTTCCCGCGTCCCGTTCAAAAGCTTTATCAAAACTGCCGTTATCTTCAAAATAACGCTCTGAGGTGAGTCCTCAATTTTTACTACAGAGTAATCAAATAATTAATATTCCTAGATTATAATAAAAAAATAAATATTATTAATTAAAAATTAATATATTATTAATTTTAAAAGAGAAATATCAAAATAATAAATATAGATGCTTAATCCCTTTAAAATTCTTCCTTTCTTTTAAAAGAAAAGTTTGAGGTAATAAAAAAATTGGTGAAATAAGGATAATGTTTGTGGTTGATTTTATTCATTTTAGAATAAAATAAATATTAAAGAAAATTTAAATTAACTTTCTTATCGAGAGATAATTTAGATTAATAATGAAATAAAAATTAAATCTATCATGTTTGCCCCTCTGAGAAATTTTACATAATAATTTCTTCTTTAAGAAATTCTAAAAATACTAAATATGCCCAATCTATCTGAATGTGATATCATAAGTTATATACAAAAAATTAAAAAGAAAAGGTGAAGGGATGGGCTGGTTTAACAAAGAAGAATGCTCAAAGTCCTCTTCTTTCTTGTCGAGGCAGCTTCTCCATTGTCCACCAGCTTTCCATTTATACTGTGGGTGAACTTTAAAGGCATAGGTATCATCTCCAACTGAATGCCTTCCCGGTTCCTGGTCTTCCTATGGTTCTGTCTGTATCGGGCTTCTGGCTACTTAAACCGGGCCGATGTCATCTTCCTACAGCAGATCTTGGGATACACGTCCAGGGCTGTGTCCTCCCCTGCCTTGACCTTTAAAGCACCGTCGGCCATTGTTGTGGGACTTCCACCTGGACACCAAACACTCCGGCAAGACACTGCGTATATATATATATATATGATGTAAATGTTTACATCTTTGTTGGGTCTGTTTGGTGGAAAATCTGGCCCAACAATTCTGTCTGTGTGAAGTTCACTGTGTGAAGTTCACGGATATATTTTGGTCAGAATGGCTAAAATAAAAAAGTGTCAAGGGATGGGAATCGAACCCACGACCTTCCGCTTACCGGGCTGATGCCATGACCACTAGGCTACCCTGGACATATTTTTCCGTTCATAAAGTTAATATATGATGACAATATATATAACAATTGTATAAACGAATGCAAGACAAAATCACCGCGAATGTTTCTTTTTTTTAAGGCAATTTCTTTTTAAGGCAATTATCGTTTTGCACAATTACTTAATCTTTTAAAATAAATAACAATACTTAAATGAAAATATGTTTCTTTAAATAAAATAAAATAAACTTTTAAATCGGTAACCTTTATGAGAACCTTTAAATATATATAAGTACCTTTAATCGATAATCTTTATAAGAATAATATATGTAATTCATTAAATAGAAATTTAATTTTTAGTATCTCATTTATATTTTATTGTATTATATTATATACTAGCGACTAGCGGACGTTCCCGGCCGGTTTTACCCGAGTGAAGGTTTTTTTAACGAATCTCTCGATAAAGTGAACATTTTTTCCCGGTCCCTTGAAAAATACTCGAAAAGTTGAATAAAACCAATATTAATTGGTTCCCTCGGTAATTGGAAGTTAAAGGAATAGTATCTTGCCTTGGAATTGTATCATTATTCTTGTATGGATGTACCCGGCTTCGCCCGGGTTTTACCAGAGTAAAGATTTATCTAACGAATCTCTCAATAAAGTGAACATTTTTTCCCGGTCCCTTGAAAAATACTCGATAAGTTGATTAAAATCAATATTAATTGATTCCCTCGGTAATTGGAAGTTAAAGGAATAGTATCTTGCCTTGGAATTGTGTCATTATTCTTGTCTCAAATAAATTGCCGTGTCATCCTGAATTTTGTCTTTCCTAATTTTCTACATTACAAAATCATCGTATCATCATGATAATATTTAGAGCAGATTGTTGAATTATAACAGATAAATTAGAATATTTATCTTGATTATTTTAAAGCGAAAAGTTATTTCAAAAATTTTATTTGCTAGAAACCTTCCCAGTATTATACTAAATAACTTCCCAAATTTTCTTGGCGTTCCAATGAGTGGTTTGGTCAGGCATAAAGGACAAACAGACCACACACACACACTCGAGCGTGCGGCCGCACTTTTGCGAGCTCCGCCGTTTTCGCCTTTGGAGTGCGTGTGGAAGGCGCTGAGCCTGGAAAGTTTGGTACCGAAAGAAAGCCCTCGATCCGCTGTTCAAGTGCCTGAAAGGCCTAGCACTGGATCGCAACCAGGCGAGGAATTTTCGCCGAAAAAGGAAAATATGAAGAATTCTAAAGATAATTCTTCTGAAATTCATAGAAATGCAAATTCGCCGGCAGGCGATGGGCATTCCAATCCGGCCGCCGCGCGTGGTGACGTCACGGCGCCGAAGACTGCTGCTACGACCAGCGCAACTTCAGCCACCCCGGCCTCGCTCAACTGGGCCGACAGCGAGATGGCGGAGGTGGACGACAACGAGGGCTTCATCGTCGTGAAGGGCAAAAAGAGGCGCCTCGGCTCAACTTCACCTGAGCACGCTGCAAGGCAGCCCAACAAGCCTGGAGAGCAGCGCAGCTCCCAGCAGCGGAAGCGGCCAACAGGGCCGAGAGCAGTGCCGCCCCAGGAGATCAAGGCGACACGCAAGAACATCGCCGAGGCCAAGGCGAGGCAGAACTCATCTACCCACGAAAACTACATCTTCGTGGAGCGGTGCCCAGAGATCCCGGACTACACCTACCTAAAGGCAATGTCTGAGCTGGTCGGGGGGCCGAATAACATCAGTCAATTCAGCAGAATGAACGGCCATTTCCTTGTGGGCTTGGCGACCAAAGATCTGGCGCGCCGTCTGGTTGAGGGCGACCTGGAGATCGAGGGAACGATCCTTAGGGTCTTCTCCTACCGCAAGAGGGCCGAACGAATCGTCGTCGCCAACCTGCCCGGCTTTGTGGAGGACAGAACCGTCGTAAACGCCCTGGGCCCATACGGGAAGGTCACCTCCATCGCCCCCATCATGGTCAAAATGGGGGAGTTCACCTTTACCGACGGCCGCCGGGAGGCCTTCATCCTGCTCAACGACGGCATCAAACTCGACAGGCTGCCCACCCGCCTGGAGATCCAGTCCAAGGGAGACACCCTGCAGGCCTTCCTCTCCTTTGGCATCAAGTGCTCGAAATGCGGGAAACAGGGCCACCGCAGAGCCAATTGCCCAGCGCTCGCCAGGCAAGGGAACGGCAGCCCCAGACAAGCAGCGTCTCCCACCGACGCAAGAACTCCCCCCCCTCCTCCTCCTCCACAGCAGCCAAGGAAGCCGGCACCGGCGCCCGCAACACCGGCGTCCCCTGTCCAACCGGCGAAGACATCAACAGAGGCTCCGGCGATCCCCTCGGCGCCCCATCCTGCCGAACCGATGGATCTCGCCCAGCCCGCCCATGCCGCCCTCCCTGCTCCCCTGGCTGCCCAGCGGCCCCTCGAGCCTCGCATCTCTCCCCTCGACCACGAGATGTCGGTGGAGAAGCTCACCTCACCTCCCTCCACGCCTGCCCGGGGAGAATCCGCACTCAAACAGCTGCTGAAGCACATCGAGGAGACCCCCACCCTTTCCATCGACTGGGACAAGCTGCCCGGCCTAAACTGCAAGGACGCACAGCAGCTCCTCACCTCTGAAACCACCATGAAGAGGCTAGCGCCTACGCTGACAAAGGCACAGGTCGCCACCCTCGACAAGTTGCACGACACCTTCAAGGCCTCGTGCCCAGACTCCAACTCCACCATCCGCAAGACCCTCCAGAAGACCAGGAAGGTCCTGCGTGGCCTACAGCACCAATGAACCACCGCGTCGCCACCATCAACGCGCGAGGGCTCGCCACTCGGGGGAGGAGCCTTGCCCTTTGCCATCTCCTCAGGCAACATCACGTGGACATCGCGTTTGTCCAGGAGACAAACGCATTTCATCTGGGCAGCGGCCAAGACCTCTGCCTCGGCTACAACGCTGTTGTATTGGCCCATCCCGTAGCCATCTCGGGATCCGGACTCGCCTGCGTCTTCGGGCCAGGCGTAGCCGTGATACAACAGCGCGTCCTGTGGCCGGGCCACATCGCCTTGGTAACCATAGATGTCCACGGCGAGGAGATGACGGCCATCGCCGTTCATCTGGCGCATGAACCCCGGAAGAGAAACCGACAACTGGAGCTCCTGGCGGCGACAGCGGCACAGGAGGAGGAGGGGGCCTGCTGGATCATCGGCGACTTTAACATCAGGGATCGGGGCCCCTCATCATCATCATCTTCGGATGCCCTCGCCGCTCTTCTGGACCTGGCCGCGCTGGTCGACGTGGCCACCCAGTTCGATGCCGCCCACCTGCCCACCAGAGTCGCCATGCACAGCGACCAAGTCGAATCCAACCGCCTGGACCGGATCCTCGTCCCTGCTGGAGTCCTGGATCGCGTGTCCATCTACGCGACCAGCCACTACCACCTCTCGGACCACCGCCTCGTGCTGCTCCAGGTGGGCCCGCCCACCACCGCCGTCTCCTCCCCCACCCAGCCTCGCTTGGCCGCGATGCTCCGCTCGGGCCTTGTTCTCGAACATCTGGCTGGTTACATCCGGGAGCTCGAGGAAGACACGGCGCACGATGACGACGACGGGATCCTATGGGACAGGTGGACCACCATCAAGGCGGGACTGCTGGCGGAGGCCAGATCCCTGCACGATCCGCGCCACGCTGCCAGCGACAGCTACATCTATAGGGCAAGACGCTATATCGCGGCGCAGCTCGAGGCCTCCTCCATCCAGGCCGACTACCCATCGCTGCCAGACCTAGCACGCACCATCCGCCTCCGACGCCCGGTCAGCGTCATCAGGGACGAGCAGGATAGCATCATCGAGGGCCCCGAGCTTCGGCGGAGGGCGTTCGCGACCTTCCAGCCCCGCTTCGCCCGCCCCACCAGCGATCCAGCTGCGGGAGCTGCCTTCATCGCCAGAAGCGCGCCCACCACCACCCGCGAGCTGAGTGAGGAGGACCCGCTCCACCGGCCGGACATCAGCCCCAGCGAGATCGCCAATGCTATCGAGCACATCCCTCGCGGAAAGGCCCCAGGCTGGGATGGCTTGCCGTGCGAGCTCCTCGTCGCCTTTAGCGAGGACTTCTTCGCGGAAGCTCTGGCCCGGGTGTTCGCGGCTTCACGGCTCCGCGGTGCCCTACCTCCGTCGACGCGGCGCAGCTCCATCTGCCTCGTGCCCAAGGCCCGCGGAGGTCGAGGCCTTGATGGCTACAGGCCTGTCGCGCTGCCCTCGGCCGACAAAGGGTCCTGGCCGCCATCCTTCACCGGCGCCTCAAGCCCCACCTGCGGACCCTTGTGCCGGAATGCCAGACCTACGCCGTCCCCGGGAGGTCCCCGTCATGGAACATCGCCATGGTGACGGACGCCGTCGAGGAGGCCACCGCCCTGGGCTCGCCGCTGGCCGTCATGGGCGTCGATCTAGAATCCGCCTTTGACTCACTAGACCGCGGCTTCCTGGAATCCCTGTTGATGTCCCTCCGCCTCCCGCCGGCCTTCTTGGCATGAATCAACATCCTCTACGCCGGGGCGGACGCTACGATCCGGGCCGGAGGCTTCTATACCACCGCCTTCCCCCTCCTCAACGGCCTAAGACAGGGTTGCGCCGTGAGTGCCGCACTCTTCAGCATCGCCACGGGGCCGCTGCTACGTCGCCTGGAGTTGACCCTCGGCGTGGGCAATGTCATCGCCTACGCCGACGACATCGTCCTCCTATTCCATCGCGACGGAGACTTCGAACGGGTGGCGACCGTCTTCGAGGAGTACAAGCAGGCCTCCGGGGTTGGCGTGAACCTCCGGAAGAGCGCTGGCCTCTGGTGCGGCGCCTGGCGCAACCGCGGCGACTCCCCTCTCGGCGCCTCCTGGTCGACCACCTCCATCAGGATCCTCGGACTCGACATCGCCCCCAGGAGCACCGTCGCCCACCGGGAGCAGCATCTCCTGACCCTCCTGGAGACTGCGTGCCGCAGATGGACGCCCTTCACCCGCGGCCTCTCCCTCGTCGGACGAGCAAGAGCGGCGAACACGCTAGTGGGGTCCACGATCCAGCACCTCCTGCATGGATACCTCCCATCACCCCCGACCATCGCCAAGCTGCAGGCCCGACTGGCGAGGTTCGTCTGGGGGCCAGACCACACCGCGTGGCTTCCCGCCAACGTCACGGCGAGGCCAGTTGCCATCGGAGGCCTCGGCCTTCTCGACCTCGCGACCCAGCTCCAGCTCGCCTGCCTCAAGGGGGTACAGGTCGCGCTCCGTGGGGGCATTCTAGGAGCAATAGTTCCCCAGGCCTCAAAGGCCCATAAACCGAATACCTTTGCTGCCACCAGGTCACACAGCCAAAAAGAATGATGCATTCTCCATGCACCGAGCGGCCATTGGTAGGCCCCTCGCGCCCGCCATTATGGTCTGGCTCCATGGGGTTGACCATTCACCCACAGGCGTCTCCGAGAGTTCATTGGCAAGGTTGCTGACCGAGCCCTCCCGTTCGGACTTAGTTAAACCCGTCCTATAGGACCCTAATAGGACTCCCCCCCCCTTTGGCCCTCGAACCTTTGATCACAGTACTCCCTGAATATGCCGTCGAATCAAGGACCTCTGAGGTTCTGAGGTTTTACGCAGGGAAACCACGTGAAGGCGGGAGGGTGGTACTGCTGTGTGCACCCCTTGGTTTTTCAACACCAGGCCTAGCCCTGGTGCAATTTTCGCGCACGTCAAGGACGCTCCCAATGGCGCACACACAGAGCGAAGGCCCAAGAGTTTCAAGACTCGTGCGCCCCTCGGCGGATCACGCCAAGGGCGGACCACCAGCTTACAGCTTCACTGAGGGTCCACCAGTGGTACTCCGACGCAAGGCAAACACGCAGAGACGCCTCTCCACTCCACTCCCCTCTAGAGTGAGTGTAGAGGGTGGGAAAACTTCTTTCCCCTGCTCCGTGGGGGCAGATAGAAAATTCGGCAAAGCCAGGGACGATATAGGCTCAACATAGGCCCTTGCGTCCCCTGTATTTCGCTGAAATCTAGATCACACAGCCAAAAAGAATGATGCATTCTCCATGCACCGAGCGGCCATTGTTTGGCCCCTCGCGCCCGCCTTTATGGTCTGGCTCCATGGGGTTGACCATTCACCCACAGGCGTCTCCGAGAGTTCTTTGGCAAGGTTGCTGACCGAGCCCTCTCGTTCGGACTTAGTTAAACCCGTCCTACGCTCCAATAGGACTCCCCCCCCTTTAGCCCTCGAACCCTTAGTTCCCAGTACTCCCTGAATCTGTCGTCGAATCAAGGACCTCTGAGGTTCTGAGGTTTACGCGGGGAACCAACGCGAAGGCGGGGGGGTGGTACTACTGTGTGCACCCCTTGGTTTTTCAACACCAGGCCTAGCCCTGGTGCAATTTTCGCGCACGGCAAGGACGCTCCCAATGACGCACACACAGAGCGAAGACCCAAGAGTTTCAAGAAACGTGTGCCTCGCCTCAGACAACCAAGGGCAGATGGCCAGCTTACAGCTTCACTGGACATCAGCCAGTGGCACCCCTACGGAGGACAACACGCAGAGACGCCTCTCCACTCACTCCCCTCTAGAGTGATTGTAGAGGGCGGGAAAAACTCCTTCCCCGCGCTCCGTGGGGGCAGATAGGAAATATGGGCTCAATGCGGCCCTTGCGTCCACTGTATTTCGCTGAAATCTAGATCCACACACAGCCAGAAGGAATGATGCATTCTCCATGCACCGAGCGGCCATTGGTAGGCCCCTCGCGCCCGCCATTATGGTCTGGCTCCGTGGGGTTGACCATTCCCCCACAGGCGTCACCGAGAGTCCATTGGCAAGGTTGCTGACCGAGCCCTCTCGTTCGGACTTAGAAAGACCCGTCCTACGCTCCCATAGGACTCCCCCCCCTTTAGCCCTCGTACCCTTATCCAGTACTCCCTGAATCCGCCGACGAGTCAGGGACCTCTGAGGCACGAGGTTTTCACAGGGAACCAACGAGAAGGCGGGGGGGTGTTACTACTGTGTGCACCCCTTGGTTTTTCAACACCAGGCGTCCCCGGTGCAATTTCGCGTACGGCTGCGACGCTCCCAATGGCGCACACACAGAGCGAAGACCCAAGAGTTTCAAGACACGTGCGCCGCCTCAGACGACCAAGGACAGACAGCCAGCTTACAGCTTCACTGGACATCAGTCAGTGGCACCCCTACGGAGGACAACACGTAGAGACGCCTCTCCACCCACTCTAGAGACGGAACCACCTACTAGAGTACAGGAAACTTCTTCCCCGTGCTCCGTGGGGGCAGAAATGATTTTCAACTGGCTGGTCGGCGGCAACAGCGGGGAAGCCTGGATCCACCCTCCACCAGACGGCACCCGTCTCCAGCCCCGCCGTCTCCGGCTGCTGAAGCTAAGGGAGGAGGCCTCCAACATCCTGGGCCTCAACCACCGGGCGGTCCCCACGGCTCAGCTGCTGGACCTCCCCATCATCGGCGGCTGCCGGTTCCTCCGCCCTCCCGACCTCCTGGCCCCCGCCCGCTGGAGCGGAGCCCGAGTCCGGGACCTCATCGAGGAGGAAAACCTCATCGCCCGCCCTACGCGCTCGGCCCTGGCTGACGCCGCGGCCCTGGGCGCCTTCTGTCGGAGGCTGACCTCCGAGAACGCCGTGGGCTTTGGGGCGGAGTCCACGCCTTCATCCAGTTCCCTTGCTGCGGCCGTGGTGCTGCGTGGGACGGCTACGCCGTTCCTCAACGGCCTCACGACCCGCTCGGCCCGACGGGCCCTGGATCGCCCGCGCCTCGCCACCACGCCCATCTCAAGGTTCACCTCGAGATGGTCGCCCACCATCGGTCCACCACCATCCAGGATCGACTGGGCCTCGCTGCGGCACTGCGCCCACTCGGGCCACGAGGCCGACGCGGCCCTCAAGTTGGCCCTCCACGCCCTGCCCCATCCGACCCATCCTGCCTCGGTCGGCCCCTCCTGTCCTGCCTGCGGGTCCATCGACCGCTCCCTCAGCCACCGTTACTGGTGCTGTCCCTCCATCAGGCCTCTCATTAGAGAGGCCTTCAACATCATAGGGCGGCCCCCTGACCTGCAGGCTTGGATCTTCGGCGGGTCCGCCTTGAGGACGACGCCATTTCCATCCTGGCGTCGGCATAGTTGCGAATCTACCGCTGCTTTGTCCAGGTTGGGCTTGGAGAAGTGGTGGAGGACCCGCTCATCGCATGGTCCAGGACCCTCCAGCGCCGAGGTCTCCTCCCTTTGTCCCCTTTGTAAATTTGTACCATATATGTATATATTTAATTCTATATGTATATATTTTCCTCTTCTCTCTCTCTCTCTCTCATGTGAGATGTAAAATTGTCTAGAAGACAATAAATAATTTTTAATTGTCAAAAAAAAATTGTCACACACACACACATACATTCATTTTTATATATATAGATACAAATTATTGATTTGTTTACACTCTTCTTAAATCTATCAGATTTAATTTTATTTGTTTCAAACTTAGGCGATTCAAATTTATTTAATTTATTGATAACATTTATTTCTGGCATTCTCTCCTGTAGGATAATTGCATCTGTTCTAGCTGAATCATCATAACGTGCCAAGTTCACAGATTTTTTTTCAAATGTTAAATCTTTCAGACAATAGCCTTTTAACTAGAGATTCATTTCTTAGACCACACATCAGCTTTATTTTAACTGATCATCCAAATATTTAATTTCACAAATTTTACTTAATTTTGCCTCATAGGTGGATACAGTTCCAGTGCCTTGAATTCTTATATTGAAGTTTTTAGCGCAAAAAAATGTTCCATAAGCTTTTAAGTGCGGCCAACAATATTTTTAAAGAAAAAGTTTCTGAACCTATAAAAGTTAATGAAACTGTTTTTTATTGTTCCGTTTTTCGATAGGATTTGCTATGAAATAAAAATTCATTATTTCCAGATATGCAATTCTTTTTTCAGACATAGATAAATCAAAATATCTTTAATATAATATAGTAAGTTATAATAGATAGGCAGGAGTAAACCATACAATTACGCTTTATATATATTTAGCAATTTATATTTTGATATCAATATTTTAAAAATGATTTATTTTAAATCTTACATCATCTTAAACGCGAATCAATTGAGTTAATGTATACGTTTGAAAAAAAAAAAAAAAAAAAAACTACAGATTAAAGTTCGATTAAAAAGGTTATTTGCTTTGTTTATATTCTTTGAAATTTAACTTGCCCCCTTTTCTTCCAACTCGAAAATTTCTTTGGCAAAAAGCAGTTAATTAAATAATCACTTTTAAACTTTTGAACATTTTTTTGTTATAATGCTTTATTTATATTTATACTTTAAATCTTAAAAATATAAAGCAAAAAAATTGACATTTCCAAAATATATAGTTTAAAGGTAAGTTTAAATGGTGAGTTCCCAGAAAAGGTTAACTTTGGTAGGCGGCGCTGTACGTTGACACCGCCGTACCTTCGAGGCGTTTTACACGTTTTCAAAATACAATTTCGGTGAACCACTTTGAATTTTACCAATTTAAATATATAAGTTTAAATTATAATTTTAAAAAAGATTTAACAGTTAAAAAAATACATTTTTTCAACTAAAATATTGAACTAAATTTTCTAAAAACGAACATTATTTTTTTGAATTAACTGAAACTAACCTAATTCAACTTATCTAAAACTAACCTAATTTAGAGATTAAACTAACCTAGTATTACCTATCTGAATCTAAACTATTTTAATTAATGAAACTAGCTTTTTTATGACACACCTTAATCTAACCTAATTTATAACCAGTCTGAAACTAACCTATTTTACCTATTGGAATATGACATAACGTCATGTTATTAAAAATGTAGTAATATTTATTTTATAAAGTTTATTAATCACATATTATACAATATTTGTAAAATAAATATAAAACTTGTGTATAAATATATGACTTGAAAATATGCCACTTACAAAATTTGATCTAAACTATAACGAGATTTTTTTTATAGAGAGAAATAAAAAAAATACATAATTGATTAGATACAAAAGTGTGAACCAGAAAGTCGATTTTTAAAAATGCTATTATTTAATATAAACTTATTTTAATTTAATTTTGAAATGAAAAGGTAGTGTAAAAGTGTATATGAGGTTAGATTCAAATAGGTTAAATTATGTTAGTTTAATCGCTAAATAAGGTTAGTTTTAGATAATTAAAAAAAATAATGTTCGTTTTTAGAAAAATAATTCTAAATAGTAAGTATATATATATATTAATATAAAAGATCGAAATGTAAAAATCACTACGTCCAAAATCTTCGCTTTACCTCGTGTAAAACGGCTCGAAGGTACGGCGGTGTCAACGTACAGCGCCGCCTACCAAAGTTAACCTTTTCTGGGAACTCACCAGTTTAAATATTGAAATTCCTATAAAAAGAATTGTGTAATTATTTTTTCGTTTAAAATGGTAGGGTTTATACCTTATTTTTTTTTCAAAAAAATCCGTAATCATGAGGTTTTCTAAAATATTAAAATTATATTTATGTGCAATTCAGGTCCAAAATTGTTGTCACTTTTTGGCAATATAATTTATTGCCTTATTGCATTTTAAATTTATTTTATAAACTAAATGTATTTGTGGAAGAAGGGAAATTTTGGCCAAATGTAAATAGAGTGGAGATTTTCACACCAATATTTCAACTTTTATCCACAACAAAATTGAATAAAAATACGTTAAAAAATTTTATTTTGAATTTGAAATATAATAGAACCTCCCTGCAAAGGACACCAAATTGCAGAGCCAACTTGCCCTTTAGAGAGAGGTGTCCTCTTACCAGAGAGTTGCTAAATAGTATAAAAATGGTAATTTTGCAAATGAAAACTGTCCTTTGTGGAGAAGTGTCCGCTGGTGGGGTGTCCGCTAAAAGAAGGTTCTACTGTATAAAATAACCATAAATAAATAACTTTTCTAAAACTGTCACAATTAAAGCAATCTGAAATTAACCTAATTGAACCTTTCAAAAACTAACCTAAGTATTTTACCCATTTGAATTTAACCTAACCCTACATATTGATACAGAGATATCATATCTTTTTCAGCCTTTTTTGGGCCCAAGTCCTGATGAAAAAGAAGGGGCAGCAGTAACAAGCTCCCTAAAAAACCTGGGCTCGGCTAGCCCGGCTGATAGTACCTTGTAAGGGCTCCTGATCCAGGGATACAGGATGAGCAGCGTTGTACTCCTTAGGAGTGGCTGCACATGGTATCTCTTCCTCATATCAGAGGCAGCCATTTGGAGCTAAGTCGACCTGTCACTAAGTAGTGCTCCCAGTCTTAATGACAAAGGCAGACCCATTCTACGTTGCCCAATCATCATGGTTTTGCTTGATACCCTGATATGATTGGGTGGAGATAAGAAAGAAGATATATATTTTTAAAAATTTCTAGATCTTCAAAATTTAATAATCACATATTATGGAATATTCATAAAATTAATATAAAATTTGTGTATAAATATATCATATGATAAAATGTTACAAAAATATTGTGAATAATCTTTTTCTAATGATGGTAACAACGCTGATACCAAAATGTCACACACTATTAATTTATTTGGATTTAGGTCTTATTTTCTTGTACCCTCAGAAGCTATTTTGACCTTCAAGAGCAAGTAGATGCCCTCCTCCAAATTAAGATGGTGTTAAACATTCCCCTTGTTTCAACCTCTCCTGGATTTTTAGGGAATAATTCATGCTACGCCATGGGGAGAACCAGTTTGGGCTTTCTAGGGACCTTATAGTTTGACTTCTTATAGTTATTCTTTAAAACAATAAAAATATCTTTAAAAAATTATCATAATGAGATATATTTAAAAACAAAAATGAAGTATATTTATTTTTAAATAAAAACGCTTTCATTAATGTACATTTGATGTATAATGAGAAAATTCTAATTGAGGTAAATGGTTGCCATAAGAAAAAAGGGAAAACAGTAGACATTTTAAATTTGAATCGAAAATTAAGATGCTATAAATCCATTTGGTTTTCATCATCATAATAATAACTAAGTGTATTTATGCAGTTTTGGCCTAAAATACTTATTTCTTGATTTTCTAAGAAAGCATCTAAGACCTTTTATTCATTGCCTGAAACACGCATTCGTAGTTGACATTTCTTGATTTATTAGGAAATGGGTTATTCAAATATGGAACAAGTCAAAACAACGTTTGGTTGATTTTTGTTACACTATATGGTGTTCTGCCATATAAAATGCCAATTAGAGCCGTCAGCCTACGCCTCTTTTGTTTTAAATACCAACATCTGACATTTTTCATATTATTTCACATGATCAGTGTAATTATGTGCAAATTTGGTCTTAAAAAACACCTAGTTCATGTTTTCTCGGGAAGCCTTTAGGACCAAAATTTATAGTCATTGAGGTACAACCTGTACCGCATTGGCAAGAGCCAACAGCCTGAAATGTGTTTGTAGCTGGCGTTTCACGATTTCTCAAGAAATGGGTTATTAAAAAAAATGGTCAAGCCAAAATCAATGTTCAGGTGATTTTGTTCCACTATTTGGCGCTCTGCCATTAAAAATGCTCATGTGTTCAGTCATGATATGCCTCTTGTTTTTAACACTTTGGACCTGAATTCGCATCCTTCGGGTTTGACTCCCCATTAGGTAAAGATGTGACTTCGGGTCCAAAATGTTCAATATTCCATTTCCATGTTAGTTTAACACTTTGGACCCAAAGAACACTAATTCACGTCCCATATTTCTAAAAATAATCATAAAATAACCGGCGGCCAATGCAAATTTGCCTCTACTGTGACCTTGTCCCATACCTTCTTGGCTATCTATCAGTGGGTTGGGGGATGTCAGCTGTCCTCTGTACATGTAAAACATCACATGAGACCTCCGTTCCAGCAGACTCTATTTCCTTCCGATCTCTCTTCCTTGTTTTTTTATCCTGGGCTTTGTCATCATGACTAGGAGCACTGCCCAGTGGCAGGCCGACTTAGCTCCAAAAGAAATGGCCGCCTCTGACATGAGGAACGAACGCCATGTGCAGCTACTCATAACATGGAGTACAAAGGCTTCTCGTCCTGTATCCCGGGAACAGAAGCCCTTAAAGGGTACTATCAGCCGGGCCAGCTGAGCCCAGGTTTTTTAGTGAGCTTGTTACTGCTCCCCCTCCTCCTTTTTCATCCGGGCTTGGGACCGGCAAGGGCGGAGTTATATACTATTGTAATATATTTTAACTAGACGAATGGCCCGGGCAACGCCCGGGTTTTACCCGAGTGCGTATATATTTTAAAAACGTTTTAATTCAAATACCATTCGTTACAATTATAAATTGGCGCCATGGATGTCACTCTTGTGAAACATCGCGTTCCAAACTGTGTGTTTTTAAAATGTTTTAATTAAAATACTATTCGTTACAATTATAAATTGGCGCCGTGGATGTCTCTCTTGTGAAACGTCCCGCCCCAAACTGTGTGTGTCTTGAAAATATAAAAATAAAAATGTGAATTTTCATAAAGATTATATCATGTCGATTTTTTTTTTGCATTTCACCTACTAAATCGATAGAGATAATTACATTTGCAACATGAACTTAGGTATATTGACTAAATAGAAAACTGCACGATAATTGCCTTAAAAAGAAATTGCCTTAAAAAAAGAAACATTCGCGGTGATTTTGTGTTGCATTCGTTTATACAATTATTATATACGAATGACCCGGGCAACACCCGGGTTTTACCCATTAAATGCTTTTGTTCAAATACTATTCGTTACAATTATAAATTGGCGCCGTGGATGTCATTCTTGTATAATATATAAATGAGTTTTAAAAATTGTAAAAAAAAAAATGCATCGGCCGGGAATCGAACCCGGGCCGCCCGCGTGGCAGGCGAGCATTCTACCACTCAACCACCGATGGTTATGAAAAATCCCATCCGTGAGCTTCAGACAGACAGACAAACAAACAGACAGAATAAGGCAAATATATAAGTAGATTAATATGAATTGAGAGATATATATCATTGGAACTTTTTTTTTCAGAATATTTCATAAAGAAGTTTTAGTAAAAGATAAAATTGCATTAATGCCTGTTTAAAAAGAAAGGAAAACTAATAATTACTATATTTATAATATGATGCATTAGCGCCATCTCTTATCAAAATTCAAAACTATTTTAAAGGCGTAAGATTATTTTTGATATATTGATATAATTACTATATTGATCAAAATAAATGAATACAATCGGAAAAATGTGAAAAAAAATTAGAAAAATAAAGAAAAGGCCAAAAGATTGATTTAAAAACAAACTTTTAAAGAATTTTTGTATAGCGCTTTTTGCTTTTAGACTATAGAACCCTTTTGTGTGCATGTCTCTCCTTTTCAAATAAAATAACATTTTGTTCTAAGTCATCTCATCGTTTACTTTAAGATGAACTAGCAGCCGCTTAAGTTACACTAAATCATCCAGGTGAAACCAATCGTATGCAATGCCGAAAACAATATTTGCAATGCATTGAATATGTCTCAGTTACCTTTTGACCGCAATCATAGCCCTTTGAAAATCCTTGTTGCTATTCTGATGTGCCTGCGGAAGTCGTTTTTATTTGAGTCCTGGGCAACACTATGTTTTATGCAAAAGATTCACTACTTCATGTGGCTGGTATTTTATAGGCCTCTCTACATGCAGAGAATGTTTGACTGGCTAATACATTCTCTCTTTTAACACTGACCAATGGAAAACATGTGGTCGAAGGTTGCTGAATGGCTGACTTGTTACCTCATGGCAGTCACTACTGTCAATGAACTGAGGTATTGTGTTGAAGCTGCACGATAAGCAATACCTATACATGCCATCCAATCTCTGGCTCAATTCACAGTCGTATAAGTCCTGGTATTGCTGCCAGAAGTGGGGTATGTATTTCTCAGGATCCATACCCCCAAAAATTTAAACACTTGTTATATATTCACAGTAATATGAATTAAGCAATAAATACAAATTTGTTATGAGTTACTAATGACCTTTTCTAAATAAATGTTCTCAACCCTTTCTGGTCCTCAAGTTGCTGTCAGTGTCTTTGTGCTAGGGTTAGCTAGCTGGCTGCAAGCCATATCAGTGACTTCTGTAAACGAGGGGTGGGGGAATGTTGGCACTAGTGTTACATTTCCTGGAAATCATGTGAGAATCTTACTTATTCACCTAATTCCCTCTTGCCTCAAATTGTTATTCATTTTACTTTTTATAACATCGCTTCTACCTCCTTAATCAACCACTTTGTTTATATAAATTTTAAGAACTCTGTTGATTATTTAAATTTGTAAAAATTTAGACCAAGTTCTAATAGGTTTTTTCTCCTCTGTCTTCTTTTTTCATATCTCCACTCAATCATATTAGGGTATCAGGCTATTTTTCATGTAATAGGTGCAAATACTTCAATATCCCATTTGTTGAATTTTATATTTTTTTAAATCTTAAAATAAATAATATAGATACGTATAAACAGCTCTTATCTGATAATAATTACCTTTTATTATCTGCTCACCATTTACAAAGTGTTTAATGAATTTATATATCGTAATGATCTCAATAAAAAATTGTGTAAGAGAGAGCAACATAATTAATTGATAATGTCACGGCGACTAGTCGACATTTATTTACAAATCAACAAAACTCTTTACAGCTAGAGAATACGGAGCAAGCAAACTAGGCAACTAAATGATAATTTATAACAAATGTAAAATTTTAAATCTGTTTCAAATATTTTCATTGAATAATTAAATTAAATAATAAATTATTTCTTCGCCACATAGCCTCCTCCTATAAAGAGCCTCGACCCGATGCTCAGCAGGAGACTTGCATCCTCAGTTTTCAGAACTAGTACTATGGCCAGGGATATTTTCAAGTGTCTGCGGTGGATGTCTTCTTCAGTTGAGATATCTTCTTCATGAGGGCTTGGCAGGTCTATATTTACGTCAATGTAGTTTTTTATTATTTCTACTGTGGTCGGCAAGAGAGGATTTTATAACATTGCGGCCTCACCTCCCATATGGTCTGTCATCTAGTTTTAATGGCGGGGTGTCAAGCTAGATCTTCTAAAAGGTGAGAAATGTTGTCTGTTTCGACCGAAATATGAGGTAGTGCTTCGGTAGCGAGTGAAATTTTTCCTCGATGATTCGTCATTGGGCTCCTGAGATACGGCTCGAGAGTTGTAGAATACCATTACGTCTTGCTTTCTTTGGAAATATTCATTTCTCCTATCTTCATTGTGTCTCTTCATGTCGCAGCAATAGCGGACGACGTGACCTGGGCGTTCGCAGTAGAAACAGATTGGCTTTCTTTCAGTTGTCCGCCATTCATTGGTGTCGCGTCTTCTTCCTTGTTTCTAATACTGAGTTGTAGGATGGGGAGTTCTAGGCTGAGCCTCGAATCTAGGATTTGATACCGGCCTGGGTGCTTGAGGGGGATTTTTGTAGGTTTTGATATGGGCGCCTAGGACTTTACAATCTCCTCTCTCACAAAATCTTCAATGGCAGCGATAATAGGCTCCTCTTGAGGAGAGTGCAATGCTTGCTGTATCTCCTTGCGGACAATTTTTCGGATCAGCGATGACAGATCTTCTCCGTCATCCTGGTCACAGAGAGAGGCTACATTTGGTAGGCGGTCGTACCTGGTTGGGGTAACTCGCCTACAACGGAGCGCTTCGACACGGCAACATTCTGTATTGAATTGTTCTGTGCTCTGTACATCCCTCGGTAGGAGTGCTTGATAAAGCTCCTCAGCTATACCTTTCATGAGGTGGGGAATTTCCTCACTCATTTGAGGATCAACCTCTTTGCACAAGCACAGGACCACCTGGATTTAAAATTCGGTAGTGTCACCTTTTAATTGCACCCGTGTTTTAAGTTTCTTCTCTGCTTGCAATTTTGAATTTTCTTTTTTTCCCGACACATTCTCTAATTGATGTAAATTCCTTCCAAGTCTGTATGCTTTCTTCGTTGTTCTCAAACCATTTGAAAGCAGTTCCAGACATAAAAATAAACTTTAGTAAGGCAAAGGGTTTCGTCCCAATGGTTGTACCTTGACACAGGTTCATACCCTTTTAACCATTTTTGGAGATCTACACCACCCTCCCTGGAGAAAATGGAAGGGTTTTTGGGCATATGTTGAACAAAATAGTTGCTTACCTGGGTATCCGACTCCGTATTTACATTCATAGAAGCTTCTTCTGGTTCAACAGGATCAATTTTCCTTTTATTTCTTAATGGGTATTGGTCCAGCTTCTCCACCAGTTGTAGCGTAGAAATCAAGTCTTTTTATATCTGAAGGTGTGAAAGAATTCACTGATGATGTCACGGCGACTAGTCGACAATTATTAACAAATCAACAAAACTCTCTACAGCTAGAGAATATCGAGCAAGCAAGCTAGGCAACTAAATGATGATTTAACAAATGTAAAATTTTAAACCTATTTCAAATACAGTGGTACCTCGACCTACGAGTTTAATTCGTTCCGCAACCTTTCTCGTATCTTGAATTACTCGTATCTCGAAGCAAATTTCCCCATACAAAACAATTGAACTACCATTAATCCGTTCCAACCTCTAAAATGTCACCCCAGTTATTTTTGTTACGTGGTTTTAAATAATAAAAACGTATTTATAAATATCAAATATTTATTGAACAAAAACAAAAAAGAGAATGTAAAGAAATAAATTAGATATCCTCACTGGTCTTTGCCTTTTTCGCTACATTTTTCTCGCTTTCACCTGTAGGCCGTTTAGAAAAAAACGTTTCCATGGAGGTTTGTTTCTTCCCCCCTCTCAAAATGTTCCGGAAATGAGTTAGGCAAGTGTCATTAAAAAGGTCAGATGCACGACCTGTTGCAACTTTTTCTGGGTGTTTTTTTTTTCCACGAACTGTGAAACTCTCCCACATTCCTAAGATCTCCTTTATCTCACTCGTAGAAATTTCACGTTTTAATTCAATACTCATCATCTTTTTCTTAGCACTTGACTTTTTACAAACTTTCTTCCGATACATGGTTATAAAAATAAATGAACTTAAACTGTAAATGTAAACGCAACACAAAACGCGAACACAAAACACAACTTATCACAGCGGAAGCACGCTCCTAACTGATCGTGATGGCGCGACTGCGTGTTACTACCGAACCGAACTCGTATCTCGAATTTCGCTCGTAACTAAAAGCAAAAAATCACTTGCTCGTCGGCTCGTATCTCGAAAAACTCGTATGTTGGGGCGCTCGTATGTCGAGGTACCACTGTATTTCCGTTGAATAATTAAATTAAATAATAAATTATTTCTTCGCCACAATATAATATTGAACTTTTGTTCCTTAATTCACACTCCATATATTATATTACAATGGAAATTGCATTTTAGTGAAATGCATTGTTTTTTTCTTAATTTATGCCCCTTTTATCCCAGTACAATGTCCATTACCAGTACATTGTGTCCAGTACATTTTCCACATAATATATAATCTTTGTCCAACTCTTTTTTTCTCAATGGCATAACTTATTGCAGTTTAAAAGCAATGTTTAGTTTCTATAATTTGCTGCATCTTCGTTTTATCCTTCCATCTCAATACATCTCACTTCTTAAAATCCGAATTATATCAAGTTATACAATAATAAATGAGTTTGGGTATTTTTAAAAATAATAGTAAACAAATATGTTTTCCATGTGCATTGCAAAAACATTCCACAGTCATTCACTCATTGTAATTTAGACCTTATTGTGCATCTTTGTTTTTTTTGGAATATATAAACTATTTTTCAAATCTTTTAAAATTTGCGCAGACATATTTACTATCTTAAGAACTCTCTTCCTATATTTCTAAAATTGAATAAATTTAAATGAATCATTAAAATTAAGGTATTTTCAGGTTTTATATAATCACTAGCCGAATGACCCGGGCAACGCCCGGGTTTTACCCGATTAAATGTTTTTATTCAAATACTATTCGTTACAATTATAAATTGGCGCCGTGTATGTCACTCTTGTGAAACGTCCCGCTCCAAACTTTGTGTCTGAGATGCCCGGGTTTTACCCTATTAAATGTACCCTATTCAAATACTATTCGTTACATGTTTTCTGCTCGAATGAATGTTTTTCTGTTAGAATTTTGTTCCTGCATGACCCGGGCAACGCCCGGGTTTACACTATTAAATGTATATTACATATGGAAGATGGACGTAGTTCCCGGAGGTCGCCCGCGAGGTCACTCTGCCCCCGCGCGCCAGGACCTCTTGATCGGTGGTCGGTGGGAACTTGGACTGTCCAACCGGCCGGCAGCCGGGCGATCACATTTACTCGGCGGGGGGGGGGGGGGAGGGGCAGGGAAGTCACGTGCGCGCCGGCAGCCAATGGGCGCCCCCCGCCATCAGATCGCCATGCGTTCTAGAGGGCGCTGCTCGTGAGCTAAGTTGAATAATTTGAATATATAGTTATAATAATTGATTTATATATTTTTTAAAATAGCCTATCGTCTTCTCCGTATTCTTTTACCTATGTATGGAAATTTTGGTTTGAATTAGTGAACTACTGCGAATTTTATACCGGACATACAGACAAACATACAAACATTCATTTTTATATATATAGATGTGGCAATATCGTTGCGGAATTTCTTGTTGTTGGATGCGAATGGTGAGATTTGATTGAAGCGCAGTCGTTTGAGTGGAAGTTGCAGCATACAGTTAGGAATAATCAGGACACGTGATGGGGTTTGAAAATGAAAGGCAACTGGATTGGAGGAAAGAAAGCTTGAGAAGAGCTGAGCGATTTGACTTATTAATTATCTGATCACATGGCGGTGATTGACTTAGCTATGGGGTGAGCGGGAAGGTCTCGAGAGTAGATGTTACCTTGTTGAGAGCGAAATCACTACTAGGTCCGAGCTCGGCGAGAGCGAGTGAACAACTACCTATTCTTGCTTTTCGATTTAACACCAAGACTCAGTTTCTCTCTGATTGGTCGAGAGATGATCACATGATCTTTTCCTATTGGTCGACCTATTTAGGTGCTGTCTTCTGATTGGCCGGCGGTTTCCTTTGGTGTTGCTTTTGTCGGAAGATATATCCGATTTCGTCAGGAAGTGTTGGGTAGCTTGACGCTTATAACTTCGACGGATATTAGATACGTCCTGTTTTTGCCAGAAATATTGGGTGTTAGCTTAACATTTATAACTTCTGGTCACCAGATACATCCTGCTTTGTCAGGAAGTATTGAGTGCTTCTTGACTAATATAACTTCTGCAGTCACTAGAGACGTCCGGTCTCTGCCCCTGCAATATTGACACAGGGGTGCCAAGAATAGTCGTGCCAGCTTTAGGCCTACTTCCTATGTCTTATTGCTACTTGCTTTCCTCCAGTTACCTTGTTCTTTATTAAGTCTTTGAAAATCATACATGGTACATACATAGTGGGTCGGGGTTGCATTTAATTATATACAAATTATGACAGATGCGCCCCCTACATGTGAAGAATTCAAGAAGGGGTTAGCCTGAGAGAATTCTGTAAAGTGAAAAATAATTTTGTGGGAAAATTAGTTGTGGGTATTGAGGCTATATACAAGCATTGGTGGCGATATAATAAGTAAAATAGAATGGTGTTGATGATATAGGCTGAGTATAATTAATAGAAATCAAAAATTTTTTAATTGTAAGAAATCAAAATGAATGCTATGGTGCATAGTGGATTTAAAAAGAAAAGAAAATGCGCCTAACTAATTTCTACTTGAAATTGGAAAAAAATCGAGGGAGTTCTATTAAGGCTTTTGAAATCAAAATAAAAATAATATAAAAATAGTTGAATGAAATCAAAATTGAATGTTTGTTGAAAAAGAAAGATATTTTGTTGCATGGTGACAAAGACAACTGCTTAGTTACTTTTTTGCTCGAATTTTGAGAAAAGAAATCGAGGAAATTTCATAAGGTGCTTTGAAATCAAAACAAAATAAAATAAGAATAGTTGAATGAAATCAAAATTGAATGTGTTTGGTTGAAATAGAAAAATTGTTTTGTTGTATGGTGATAAGGGAAAATGCCTAGTTACTTTTTTGCTCGAATTTTGGAAAAGAATTCGAGGAAATTTCATAAGGTCTTTTGAAATCAAAATAAAATAAAATAAAAGGTTTTTGAGCGAAATCAAAGTTGAGTGCTTGGTTGAATGGTGAGAAAAAAAAAAGGAAAAATGCCTAACCATATTCTAGCTCGAAATTGGGAATGGAAACCGAGGGAATTTTATTAGGGCTTTTGAGAAATCAAAATAAAAATAAAAATAAAATTTCATAAGGTATTTTGAAATCAAATAAAATAAAAAGTGGTTGAGCGAAATCAAAGTTGAGTGCTTGGAAAAAAAAGAAAAATGAAAAATAAAAAGGTTTCAAAAATAGGATGATTTAATGTTTTTAGTGTAACCGAAAACCAATGAGTTTTCGTTGATAATGAAGTTATACTAATATAAGTTAAGTGATAAATAGAATGATAATTGATAGTTAAATATGATAATAATTTGAATAAATTGTTAATTTGGTTAAATATTTTGAATTTAATTGAAAAATAGTAAAATTGGCTAATGTACAAACAATAAAATGTATTGAATTGAATTCTTTTGTATACATGCCCTAATCTAGATGTATTAATGCTTACTTATGCCCTATAAATTTTTTGTCTTTGTGTGTATTGTGAAAAATGTTAGTAGTTTTTGGTGTAAGAAATGTGTATGTGAATTCTATGTGTTGTCGAGATCCTAAGGTCTGTGGTATTTAGGTGTAGATGGAAGGTGTAGCGTTTTTTTGAAAGTTTGTAAAGTATTTGATCAATTATGATGGGAGTATGAACTCATTTAAATGTGTGTGACGTCTTGTACCTTTTTTAGATTTCCGAGTGACAGTTGATTTGACTACATTGTAAAAATCGATACGCAGGCTTGAACTGGAATCCAAAATTGGTGGCATAGAGGAATCTGTGGCTGGTGAGAGCGGTGACCTAATTTGGATGAGCGGGGCCTTGTAATGAGACGCCGGAAGCGGGACGTGTCGGGGACGCGAGGTCCGATCTAAAAATTACCCTCCCACTATATTTGCATGTAATTTGAAGTAAGGGCGTCACGTCTTTGTCGCTGTGTCTCAAAATTCTCACTTCCTTCCGCTTATTTGTTTTGGGGTGCGGTTCGGGTCTTGTTTTTGGAGTATGATTTCTCCGACATTGGTTGGTCATCTTTCAGTTACTGCTATCTTTTCGGAGTTTATTTAGATTTTCTGCAAAAATGGTTCCTAAAATTACGAGAAGTTTTATAAATGTTTGTCCAACATTAAAAACTGCCTCTTGTAGTTCGAAAATTTTATGAGCGGACATGATATAGATAAACAAGTAATTAATGAATAAAATTGGGATACAGTTGTATGGCAGAAGTAACAAACAAAGGATAAAAATCAGATGAAATATAGGATATTGCCCCATGTTCTCCCGTATTTTTGTAAATGGGGATTTTGAAATATTTGCTTGATCCTTATTAATTGTAGAATTTAAATGATTGGTAGGTTCGCAGTTCTCCTGTTTGATATCTTTAGGGAGTGGTGTGATATGATTGAACTGGTTGTCAGGTTTACAGTTCTCCTGTTTGATCGTCAATGGTTTTATTAGAGATATGTCGGCGGTAATTGGTTTAGGTTGAGATGTGTGATCGTTTCTCTGACGTGGATGTGGTGATTTTGGCATTGTTTGTGTTGTGTGTACGCTGTGCTTTATGTACGAATTTTGTTTTGCTTTGGTGCCTGTGTCGGTATTTTTACGTGAAGGTTGGTTGTATTCATCGATTCTTCTAGCGAATCGGCAGGTGGGGCAGGTTTTTACCTGTTTTGCGATGTCTTGTGTCATGTTCTGCCAATAATATTGTGACGAGATGAGTCTCGTCATCTTGGAGATGTTTGGGTGGTGGTGTTGTGTGTGTACGGACTTAAGAAGTCTGGTTGTAAGTGAACTTGGGACTATAGTTTTAAGTACTCCTTTTCGGGAGACGGTGCGCAGTTTATTGTGATCCATAGTCACGCGAGATTTTCCCGGTGGAGAAGACTGTTGGCTCTTTATGAGTGGCGCATCTAGAAAGCCACAAAATGGGATACGAGTTACAACGCCGGTTTCATATTGTTGTACTCCATTTATGCTACGGACCTCATATTCGTATCTTGACAATCTTAACCTCCATCGAAACAATCTGCCTGACGGAGCTTTGATCTCTTTCAACCACTGCAATGCGGGATGGTCAGAAAATATTGTAAACTTTCTGCTCATTAGACAGGTGCGGAAATTATCCACACTTTCCACAATGGCTAGGCATTGTAGTTCCAAGTCTGAATAATTTCGCTCGTGACTACGCAGAGATCGGCTGAAATGTTGAACGGTGTATGTCTTCCCATCAGGGTAGACTTGTTTAAGAACGCCTGTAATGCTGAATGTTGAGGTGTTACAGTACACCTGGCATGGCAGACCTTCCTGGTAAAGGTGTAATGTGGGGTGTGTGGTAAGGTTTTCTTTCAGGTTAGTGAACGCTTTCTGGCATTCGTCATCCCAGACCCACATGACATCCTTTTTTAGAAGGTTGACAAGTGGCGTCCGCAAGCGGGCGTGGTCCGGAATGAACTCTTTATAGGCGTTCACAGCTTTTAGGAAAGATCGCAATGTTTTTCGATTGTGTGGTTGTTTGGTGGCGTGAATTTTTTCTATGTTTTGTGTAGACGGGATGATTGTATTATTCTTAACGGTTGTGCATGCGCTTGTTTGTCGTTGTCGTCTGTTGGCGCGAGTGTCGCGCTTGTTGGGCGGGTTGTGCGTGTTTGTTGCGTGGTGACGTATGGGTGCGTGTATGTTGTGAGGTACATTTGCGTAATTATGGCGTGGCGAAGTGTGGTCATGTGTGGATTTTGTGTGGTAAGTGGGTGAGCTGTGTCGGTGTACGGACGTTTTTTTGGGCATTATTGGAATTGTAGGTTGAAGTCGTGGTGGCTTTATATGTTGTGGGCATATAGTACTGGTAATTGGGTTGAGTGAAAAGTTGCGTGGTGTGAGATTAGAATGGTGGCATGTAAATATTTGGGGTTTGGGCAATGAATGCAGGCAAGGGTTTCCATGTGTGAAAGCTTTGGGTGCTGTGCGAGTCCCTTGGGACAGGTCTTGGCCTAGCCCGTGCTTGCATTCATTTGACACATGTTTAAAGTGGTAGATAGTATTAGACAATGGGACGCCAAGTTGGAAAATAGTGCCGCGATTATAATTTAGTTTTAATTTATACTGATAAAGGGTTTTTAAGGTAAGAACTCCAAATGGCAAGGATGCATTTACCACGTGGAAGTTCTCTCTACGGGTTATTTGGCCTATTGTCAGAGGGAAAGTTAAATGTCCTATTATTTTCGTAAAACTATTTAGGGTGGATAGATCAAGGGAAGGATTTTTAATACTTAAGTTGGGAAGTTGTGCTTTTAATCTATTGTATAAATGATACGGCAATATGTTCGAACCTGCGTCTGGTTCAATTAGAAAGGTACATGGTAGGTCCTGGGTCAGATACAAGTCCAAAGTTAATTTGATGGTGTCATTGGGTGGATTGCCTACCTCAGTCTCGAAAGGGCTCCACTGTGGCGTCTTCGGCTTGGGATGGCTGGCTTGGAATGTCTGTTGGGCCGGATCGGGACCGTTTGCACTGTCCGCGCAATTGAAAGGGAAATCTAGTCATTTGTACTGCTTCCATTCGAGTGGATCGCGTTGTCGGTACACTGGGCACGTGTCGCGTGGATTGCTTCCGGGTGCACGGGTACGGCATGGCGGGTGGCGACTCCTCGGTGGGCGTCAGGTTGTTCGGACACGTACCGGCGGTGCGGGCGTCGGTTGCCCCGGGGGTGGCGCTCCGGAAGACCGTTTCCAGTTGCGAGGACTTTGCCCCTTGTAGCGCGGCGGTCAGTTCTAAAATTACCGTCGCCAGGGTATGTCTTGTCGCTTCGTTTGTTGTCAGTTTCTTTCCGCTCGTTGCCAGTTTTTTCTCTCTCGGTTTGTCATTGCCTTTTGTTTTGCTGGCGCCTGGGCTAATTTCCATCTGAATCCTGTCGACTCTATGTAATATAATCCAAAAGGTTATTTCACTGCAATATTTGATGTATTACACTGTTATAGAATCCTGTCGACTTAACCGTTCTGTGGCAATATCGTTGCGGAATTTCTTGTTGTTGGATGCGAATGGTGAGATTTGTTTGAAGCGCAGTCGTTTGAGTGGAAGTTGCAGCATACAGTTAGGAATAATCAGGACACGTGATGGGGTTTGAAAATGAAAGGCAACTGGATTGGAGGAAAGAAAGCTTGAGAAGAGCTGAGTGATTTGACTTATTAATTATCTGATCACATGGCGGTGATTGACTTAGCTATGGGGTGAGCGGGAAGGTCTCGAGAGTAGATGTTACCTTGTTGAGAGCGAAATCACTACTAGGTCCGAGCTCGGCGAGAGCGAGTGAACAACTACCTATTCTTGCTTTTCGATTTAACACCAAGACTCAGTTTCTCTCTGATTGGTCGAGAGATGATCACATGATCTTTTCCTATTGGTCGACCTATTTAGGTGCTGTCTTCTGATTGGCCGGCGGTTTCCTTTGGTGTTGCTTTTGTCGGAAGATATATCCGATTTCGTCAGGAAGTGTTGGGTAGCTTGACGCTTATAAATTCGACGGATATTAGATACGTCCTGTTTTTGCCGGAAATATTGGGTGTTAGCTTAACATTTATAACTTCTGGTCACCAGATACATCCTGCTTTGTCAGGAAGTATTGAGTGCTTCTTGACTAATATAACTTCTGCGGTCACTAGAGACGTCCGGTCTCTGCCCCTGCAATATTGACACAGGGGTGCCAAGAATAGTCGTGCCAGCTTTAGGCCTACTTCCTATGTCTTATTGCTACTTGCTTTCCTCCAGTTACCTTGTTCTTTATTAAGTCTTTGAAAATCATACATGGTACATACATAGTGGGTCGGGGTTGCATTTAATTATATACAAATTATGACATAGATATAATTCTAAAGAGACAAGGGTCGCCTCTCCCGTCAAAATAGACGTCTATAACAGACGCCATCTATTGACCGTCGCCGCAACTAGCGGCCTCGGGTCGGTGACAAAGCCACAACACCAGCTTTGGCAAACTGAAAAGCGTCCACCTGGAGACCATGGTTTCGGGCTGATGGCCCTCGTCAGTCTAGGGCGGACTTTATTCCATGAGATCCACACGGGATCTAATGGAATCTTAACAATCTGCCAAAGAGGTGTTTTGCTGGCAAAGTGGCTGGGCCATATCTATGGCCAAAATATAGATGGAAATTTTGCCGGGAGGAAAATGATCTAAAGAGGTCTCCAGGTGGACGCTTTTCAGTTTGCCAAAGCTGGTGTTGTGGCTTTGTCACCGACCCGAGGCCGCTAGTTGCGGCGACGGTCAATATATGGCGTCTGTTTTAGACGTCTATTTTGACGGGAGAGGCGACCCTTGTCTCTTTAGATCATTTTCCTCCCGGCAAAATTTCCATCTATATTTTGGCCATAGATATGGCCCAGCCACTTTGCCAGCAAAACACCTCTTTGGCAGATTGTTAAGATTCCATTAGATCCCGTGTGGATCTCATGGAATAAAGTCCGCCCTGGACTGACGAGGGCCATCAGCCCGAAACCATGGTCTCCAGGTGGACGCTTTTCAGTTTGCCAAAGCTGGTGTTGTGGCTTTGTCACCGACCCGAGGCCACTAGTTGCAGCGACGGTCAATAGATGGCGTCTGTTTTAGACGTCTATTTTGACGGGAGAGGCGACCCTTGTCTCTTTAGATCATTTTCCTCCCGGCAAAATTTCCATCTATAGATATAATTGATATCAAATTTGTATCAATTTTTAAAATGTAATCAAAAATAAAATTTAAAAGCATAATATATACAGTTACGAGCGTCTTTCCTAATCAATCAACCGACCCGACTCTGTCACAGTTTGCTTTTATTGGTTGGCTACGGTCACGCCACCTTTGCCCCCCCCCCCCTGCCGGCGGCGTGCGCCCGTTGGCTACCGGTGAGCACGTGACTTCCCTGTGCACGCGCATGGCGGGCGGTAGGCTATAGTTATTAACTAACATATGCAATTAATTAAGGCGCCAATTTAGAATTGCAACAAATAGTATTTGAAACAAAACATTCAATCGGGTAAAACACGGGCGTTGCCCGGGTCATTCGGCTAGTTAAAATATAAACAAAAAATGATGGTATATATAACAGTATACAGTAAAACCCCTCTATAGTGAACCCCAATGGGACAGAGCTTTTGGTTCACTATAGCCACGGTTTGGCTATTTTTTTTTTAATTTTTAAAATTTTTAGACCGTATAATTAAAGGACGGCCATGCACACAAGAAGAGGTTGCCTCTTAATAGTTGTAACTTTGTTTTAATTCACTTAATTGACCAATCTCCTTACATTAATACAGAATAATAATAGAAATCATTAGATGATAGGTTCTTCTTATCATTAACATACATGTACCCCTATGTCTAATTTCAAAATCAAGACAAATCCTAGGCAAAGTTTTATTAAATATATATTCAAAGATATAAAATGATTTTAAAACATCAATACCTTGTCGCTTCAAAGCATTCATCAAGCATTGCACCATTCAAATAAAGTTAGTGTTTTTCTTCCATTTCATGTTTCCACATATTCTTTTAGGTCTAGATTTCGTTTTTTTTTAACCTGTCATGCAAAACATTGCTGTCTTCAAAATCCTCATAGTTAATGGCATAAAAATAATTTTTGTTTCATCACGGGACCGTTTATTTGGACTTTTTTTTTAGCCCTAAAACGTACGATCGCGATCGCGGCAAAAGTTGAGGTTGATTCCTCTTTGTAAGAATTTTTAATAGCTTTATATTTTATTTTTTATAATTGAAAAGTTATATTCACTTATTTTAATATGTTCTTAACATTTTGTCAGTGTTGCTTTACTTTGAAAAGTTCTGAAAATGGCCTTTTTTTTTTAAAGAAATAACGTTTTTGTTTTTAAAATGCCTTTTTTTTTACTTTATTTTGGAAGCCATTTGCATTTTTATATTTCAAATTTAATGGATGCAAAGATATTCTATTTAATAAAAAGTATAATGTGTAAAAATTTATACAACATACAGCAAAAATAAAGTGCAAAAATTAAAACAAACAATTCCGCTAAATTTATTGTTTTGAAATCGCGAGCTAAAACATGCTCAACATTTTGTTGTTTTAATTTTTTACAATTCTAAGTTCGTTATAAGCATAGTATTTTAAATATATTTTATTATTTTGGGACTGAAAATAGGTTCGTTATAGGGGTAGTTCTTTATTCTAAAAATCGCTAAGTTCGTTATAACGATGGTATTTTCAATGGAATGGAATTGGGAATCGGCGTGGGTTCGTTATAAGGGAAGGTTCGTTATATCCAGGGTTCGTATTAGCGGGGTTTTACTGTATATTATTTTAGCATAGGTGTTTTTATTCTTTTTTTTTTCACTTTGATAATTTTAATTATCTGGTAGTAGGGGAATGTATATTCGATATCAAATCAATGTATTGGGAAAGCATCTTTGTTTGGAGGTGTTTCAGCCCAATATCATACAATTTTTATTCATTTGTCAAAAAAAATTACAATATTTTTTGTGCAGACAACTGAAATATCTTCCCCGAAGAAAAATCAACTAAGACAACACATTATACATATCTCTTTCTATCATAATTATAGCAATACATGCTCAAATAACTGTTAGTATGTGACTTCCTTTTTATCTCTAAATTTGAATCCCTTCAAAGCAATATTTCTAGACATTTCATACATAAAACGGAGAACACTTAACAATTTGAAGATATTTATAAAAATCTTAATTTTAATCTACTATATATATATATATATCTGGTTTAAAATAGAAAATCAGCCTATTTAAACCACATTGTATTATAACCTTGATAAAAAGCTTTGGAAATGTGATTATTGTGACTTTGAAACAACAACAAGAAAGTAAACTTGCACTACATTTATCCAAACATTCTTTTGAATGTGATTGTTGTGACTTCAGAACTATTTACAAACAATTTTTAATTATGGATTTATATTTGCACACTGGTGAGAAAACTTTTAAATGTGAACATTGTGACTACCGTTCTTCATACGAGAGAAATCTCAAAGAACATTTAAGCACTCATACTGGTGAGAAGCCTTTTAAATGTGAACATTGTGACTACAGTACTATATACAAGCATGATCTCAAAGTACATTTATGCACTCACACTGGTGAGAAGCCTTTTAAATGTGAACATTGTGACTACAGAGCAATAAAAAAATCAGGTCTTGTCAGACATTCCTACACTCATGCTGGTGAGAAGCCTTTTAAATGTGAACATTGTGACTACAGAACAATACAAAAATCACATCTTGTCAAACATTCCTACACTCACACTGGTGAGAAACCTTTTAAATGTGAACATTGTGACTACAGAGCAATAGAAAAATCACATCTTGTCAAACATTCCTACACTCATGCTGGTGAGAAACCTTTTAAATGTGAACATTGTGACTACAGAGCAATAGAAAAATCACATCTTGTCAGACATTCCTACACTCATGCTGGTGAGAAGCATCTCAAATGTGAACATTGTGACTTCAGGACTTCATATGAAAGAAATCTCAAAGAACATTTAAGCACTCACACTGGTGAGAAGCCTTTTAAATGTGACCATTGTGACTACAGAGCAATAAGAAAATCAGATCTTGTCATACATTCCTACACTCATACTGGTGAGAAGCCTTTTAAATGTGACCATTGTGACTACAGTACTATATACAAGAAAGGTCTTAAAGTACATTTATGCACTCACGCTGGTGAGAAACCTTTTAAATGTGAACATTGTGACTTCAGTACTATATACAAGCAAGCTCTCAAAGTACATTTATGCACTCACACTGGTGAGAAGCCTTTTAAATGTGAACATTGTGACTACAGAACAATACAAAAATCACATCTTGTCAAACATTCCTACACTCACACTGGTGAGAAACCTTTTAAATGTGAACATTGTGACTACAGAGCAATAGAAAAATCACATCTTGTCAAACATTCCTACACTCATGCTGGTGAGAAACCTTTTAAATGTGAACATTGTGACTACAGAGCAATAGAAAAATCACTTCTTGTCAGACATTCCTACACTCATGCTGGTGAGAAGCATATCAAATGTGAACATTGTGACTTCAGGACTTCATATGAAAGAAATCTCAAAGAACATTTAAGCACTCACACTGGTGAGAAGCCTTTTAAATGTGACCATTGTGACTACAGAGCAATAAGAAAATCAGATCTTGTCATACATTCCTACACTCATACTGGTGAGAAGCCTTTTAAATGTGACCATTGTGACTACAGTACTATATACAAGAAAGGTCTTAAAGTACATTTATGCACTCACGCTGGTGAGAAGCCTTTTAAATGTGAACATTGTGACTTCAGTACTATATACAAGCAAGCTCTTAAAGTACATTTACGCACTCACACTGGTGAGAAGCCTTTTAAATGTGAACTTTGTGACTTCAGTACTATATACAAGCAAGCTCTCAAAGAACATTTACGCACTCACACTGGTGAGAAGCCTTTTAAATGTGACCATTGTGACTACAGAGCAATAGAAAAATCCGGTCTTGTCAAACATTCCTACACTCATACTGGTGAGAAGCATCTCAAATGTGAATATTGTGACTACAGAGCAATAGAAAAATCAGGTCTTGTCAAACATTCCTACACTCATACTGGTGAGAAGCCTTTTAAATGTGAATATTGTGACTACAGAGCAATAGAAAAATCACATCTTGTCAGACATTCCTACACTCATGCTGGTGAGAAGCCTTTTAAATGTGAATATTGTGACTACAGAGCAATAGAAAAATCACTTCTTGTCAAACATTCCTACACTCACACTGGTGAGAAGCCTTTTAAATGTGAATATTGTGACTACAGAGCAATAGAAAAATCACTTCTTGTCAAACATTCCTACACTCACACTGGTAAGAAGCCTTTTAAATGTGAATATTGTGACTACAGAGCAATACAAAAATCACAACTTGTCAACCATTCCTACACTCATGCTGGTGAGAAGCATCTCAAATGTGAACATTGTGACTACAGTACTATATACAAGAAAGCTCTCAAAGAACATTTACGCACTCACACTGGTGAGAAGCCTTTTAAATGTGAACATTGTGACTACAGTACTATATACAAGCAAGCTCTTAAAGTACATTTACGCACTCACACTGGTGAGAAGCCTTTTAAATGTGAATATTGTGACTTCAGAGCAATACAAAAATCAGATCTTGTCAAACATTCCTACACTCATACTGGTGAGAAGCCTTTTAAATGTGAATATTGTGACTACAGAGCAATAGAAAAAAAAAGACTTGTTCAACATTTACGCACACATACTGGTGAGGAGCCTTTTAAATGTGAACAATGTGACTTTAAAACTTCTAGGAAAAATGATCTCAATACACATTTGCAAACTCACTGCTGAAAAGTTGTAAATGTTTACATTGCAACTGAAAGACCTCAAGGAAAGCCAATTTCATAATACATTAACGCATTTAAAAATTCAGAAATCCTAAATGTGGACATTTGACTTTGGAACTCAGCAAAGCAAACTTTCAAATAGATATTCATGCATTCTCACTTCTTATAAGACTTTAAAATAAGAACATTATGACTATAAGTCCTCTTCATAAGTGGTTTTTTTAATTACCTTAATTTGATATTCTAAATGTAAATATTCCAACCCAACAACTTCAGTCAACTTAATCCAAACCCATACAGGAGTTGTTTTTAAATAATGTTTTTAAAACTTATTAAATAGATTCTCAATGTCCCAATACACTTGGTACATACTTAATAACTATTCATGATAAAATTGTGAAAATCATCTTTTCAACACCTATTTGTATATACAAAAATTGGCATTTTGATACTATAACTAGGAGAAAACAAAGAATATCATATATTTTAAAAGAAAGACATTTAAAATTATAACTTTTTGGTTATTCATATGAAGTTTTTATATTATAATTCTCTTGTAATGTAAACCTCCCTGTAAAATACACTAAGTTGCGGAGCCAAAGTGTCTTTTAAAGAGAGGTATTTTGGCAATTATAACTCTCCTTGTAGAGAGGTGTCATCTCAGGGAAGTCCTACTGTACACATTGGAGAGGTTAGATTGACCAAATCTAGCTAAGCTCCCCTGGCGGCGTCACCGCCGGTGAGAAGTGGTACTCCTCCGTAGTTGATGACGAAGAATCAGAGGTGGTGCGCATGCGCGGCGGAAAAAATAAGCAGACAGAACTTTTACCAAGAAGGAACAACGAGGCCATTTAAACGCGCGTCAAACATTTTCATATTTAATCCTTATGTTTTAATTAAAAAGTACCTAAATTTAATCCAATGTCAATCGTAAATTATCCAAGTTAAGTACACTATTTTGAACATATATTTAGGCAAGTTTTTCACCAAAAGGTTTATAAATAGTGTTTTTATTTACCGATAAGTTTTATATTACATCTAGGTTTTTTATCTAAAAGTTTTATTACCAACAAGTGTTTTTATCTATAAGTTTTATTATCACTAAGTTTATTATCTTAAAGATTATTTATCAAAAGAAAGATTTTCTACCTATTAATTAAGCAAAAGTCAAAGTTATTGTTATCATTTATCTACATCACATATAACTCAATTTTTATATACACTTTCCTTTTTTACCATTCCTAATAATTTGTACCATAAATTTAAAGTCATATCTATTTCATTTGTCTCTGTTTTTTTTCCTCAAATAGTTTTAAACAAGTCTTTTAATATTAATGATGTGTATAATACACAAATTACTATGTAGTTATCCTCTTTTTTTTTTAGATAATTTGGAAAGGAAAAATATTACTAATTATATAATTTTTATTCAAAATGTAACTACCAAACATTTGTTAAATTTGGATAACTGATTTTAATTATATTAATTACCGAATAATGAAACATGAACATTATTTCTATTGAATGTATTTAAGAGATTAGAGATCAACTTAATTCGAGATATTTTAACACTTCCCTAGATGTAACATTTCAAGTATAGGAGTAAATAAAAATACTTTCTAAGTTTATATTCATGAAGAACTTATATATTTCTATATCAAAGTGAGAATGGCATCATATCCAGAACACAAACCTTAGCCAACAACATATTAGAAGACAGCACCGTGAAGTTTAGGAAATTAATGTATAGATCAGTAGAGAAAATAAAAAAAAACAAAAATTAAAATTATAAATAATAATTTATTAGCAAACAAACAATACCAAAAATTCCTTTCAGGTGAGAAACTAAAGGCATTGGTGAAAAGTTTAAATAAATATACTTTAAATAAAAAAAAGAGAAAACAAATCAGGAAAGAAAATTGCAATGCATATGAGATGAAATATTAAGGGAATAATTTAATTTAAAAACCTCATTAAAAACTACATTTCTAGTTTTATATATATGTGGGTTCAACACATCCTATCCAAGGTTCACAAACGTTAAAAACCATATAGAGCTGTCCGTGCATAATCACAGGTTCTTGTAGCAAGAGACCCACTCTAGAAAAGGTTTGCCTTTACCCTCATTTATAGTCATAGCAAAACCCAAAAAATATTTTGCCATCGATAGTGTGTCCAACTTTTGTCCATGTCAGTATTTGTGCTTCAAGGACATGTGAGCACATGCGCTGGATCATCATACCTGCGCCATTGCAAAGACTCTGCTTAGAATAAAAAATACTCAGAAGCATGTCTATAGCACCAATCTTAAGGTTTAACTTGTGTGGAGGCATTCCTGTGGGAATGTCATTGAGAAATTCAGTAGGGTAGTTATTTTGCTTTACAAAGACCCTGATACAGCAATACGAATATTATTTCCTGTCTCAGAATCCAAAATATAAAGTTGGACATAAAACGGGGCTCTGTTGTCATGAGGATGAAGGGGCCCGGTAAAAGGCAAAGGACTATTGTGGCTCTGAAAGTTGATCTGAAAGTACTTAGCCTCCACACTCTTTGAGGTCATTAATTCCCGCATTTCATATGGAAAGGAAGACCAGGCAGGAAGAGGAACTTTCCCTGGGTTGATGCAGGAGCCACCAACAGTTTCCCCAGGGACATGCAGGGCTGAGCAGTTAGGGCAAACTATATTCAGGCCCCCAATAATAGTGGGAACAGGAGAAACAGGATTAGGGGTGTTGTTCCAGGGTCGAGTCATATAAGCCTTCCTAGCGGTTCAGAAAGTGAGTCTTTCACAGCCCTTTTGAGTCATGACAGAGCGCTGAAAAAAGGTAAAATAAGAACCAAGCAAAGCAAAACTATTAAACTGTGTAAAGGCCAGAACAGGCATAAAAAGAAATTCTAATCATTTGGAAAAAAAGAATAGAAGATATAAAAATGGAGCGACAAACATATTATTTAATTCAACACATCTAGCTGTTATCAAAATGTAAAAAAAAATGTAAATGAAAAACTGTAACAAAGCTATACTTACAATTATAATAATCACAATAATTGACTATACTGACAAATACAACTTGCAACACTCTGGCTGTTTATATAAATGTGAAAAATCTAAATTAAAAACTGTAACAAAGCTATACTTACAATTGTGATGAAGTTTTCAACAATTGATAATAATGACATACATAACTCAACCACACTAACAGTTATCTAAAAACAACCTAAATGAAAAATTGTAACAAACTATGCTAACAATTGCAATAAAATTAATTAACAATAGATCAGAAATATGAAATATATAATATAAATTAATTGAAAGCAATAATACAAAAGAAGGTGTTTTGAAATAAACAATTTAATGATGATAAATAACATTTGAAGACAAAAAATCTATTGTAGAATCAAATAAATTTAAAAATGAATATATCTATTAATATTTGTAAAATATAAAAGTAACTGAGGAAAAAATTCCGAAAAAATTGTATATATATGATAATTTAAACCAATAACCCTATATTATGTAATTTATAACAAGATTGTCATGTTGTATATAGAACTAATTATAAACTATAACTAATTATATGCATAATTGACATGTCTCCTTGCATCACCAAATGTAATGTACTGAGGATGAACAAATAAAAATATATAATAGATTAAAAGCTGAGTTAAGAGCCAGAGAGAGAATCACAAAGTAACTTCTAAAGATAGATGGAAGCCAACAGACTGGTGCCAGTGTCGATTTACGGACACGTGCAGAAAGGCAATACTTCCTGGTCCCCTTCCTGGTCCAAAAAGTGGTATAAATAAGACCGGCCTTAGCAACAGAGTTAGTCAGTTCTAGTCAGTTCCGGTCAGCGTCACCCCTTATCGCCGGTTGTCACCAACTCATCGACCATGTAAAACAGTAAGAAACCTTCTCGATCTCCATCTTTGCTCTTGGCTCGCTTTTTATCTATTCAAGGAACTTTCTTTCAACTGTGTCGCTTCGTTTTGTGTGTGTGGACATCCCCAGCTTTTCCACTCTGCCTCGACCACGACTGCCTGTACTTTGTGAGAAGGGTTAAAGGTCCTACAAGGTGCAGAGAGGCACTGGAAAACTCTCCACCCCTGACTGTCCCTCGCGGTTACTACAGGTTTGACCCTCGGTTGCCACAACTTATAGCGAGAGTCGACGAGGTTCTACAACAGGCTTACCAAACCCCAACGCAATATTACAGCTAGTCGACAGGATCTCAACCTATTATTACAAGAGTCAACCAGAGCACCAACATATTATTACAGATAGTCGACAGGATTACCACAACGAAGGAGACCACAACGAAGAAGGTAAAAGACTGTCCAGATAGAAAAGAGCCAAGAAGCAAGATGGAGGAACAAGCACGCCCTTCCAACGAAACGACCAAGCAATCTTCCCCCCAACGACACAGCCGAACATCCCGCAAAATAAGCCGGTGAGAAGTTACCCACCTTCGGCCTTACAACGCAACCATCCAGACGACATGCCACCATCGCCAAACAGAATCCACAAGCTGCTACAAGCTCTACATGGCACGCCTTCCACGTCATCAGGACAACAACCAAAGACCAAGTCTCCTGACTGAACAATCATAAAAAACTGTGAGTTTTTAAAAATCTACTTAACTCTCTCTTCATGCTAACAACGTGATTTTCCATAAATATAATGTTTATTTTTACTGTAATTATTTTAAAATCAAATTTTACCATTTTTATAGCATTTCAATTCAAATTTTAAATATTGTACACCATCATTTATCAATTTTTACTTTATTTTAAGCAACTTATAAATTTTAATTCATTACTTGCAATCTTACAGTTTTAAAAAATCATATTATATTTAAATTACTCGAATCCTATTTTCTAAACTTATTTGTTGTGTTTCTCTTAATACCTTATTTTTATACCAAAAAACAGCAATGTCTTAATTAAATACACAAAACTTTGCAAAAAATCATTGTTATGTTCACTATTTTATGTACACGCCCCATTCAAATTATAAGTCACTATCATGCCATTGCCCTTTTACAAGTATAATCTTCACACTACCATAAGCAACGATTTAAAAAATATATTCAAATTTTAATAAACATAGATGAAACGCATTTTTTTTTAATACAAAAATCGAAAGATACACTATCTTAAAAAGCACAACTAGAAAAGTAACTGTCCTTCCCCAAAACAAGTTAAAAATTCCAACATATCTACACTTCCTCGTCCTTTTCTTTTTACATGCATAATTATTAATAATTCACACATCCCTCGGAACGAACTTCAACACAGCCAATTTCGAACCACACGAGCTCCATATCGTCGCAAACACAAAGATTTCACGATAAACATACCACCTCTATAACAATCTGAAAATTCTCGATGTGTTTCGTACAACAACCACCCATGACTAATAAATTTGTTATTCATTCGGAAACTAGTTAGATGCTGTACTAAAAAACGAAGACTTCACGTGACACCTTTCTATTCAATCCACCCACTAGTGTTACACAGCGCACCACAACAATTTTCTCACTTAACAGGCCCAAGACGCCTTCATGCCTGTGACACCTCATCAAAACGTGTCCACGTCGGAAAGTCGCACTTTTACGCACATCTAACCTGACATCATTGAATAACATTTTTTAATAAGTCCGCAACATCGTCGAGACACAACGCTTGCGAACACCGAGAAAACTATATTTTCAAATAGACAAGTACCACTGTGCTGAGAGATTTTTTTCCAGCCAGCAGGGTGACTCACAACGTCCGCCAACATCAATAAACAGCAGCGGCGTCAGGTTAACATGACACCTCCAATTCCAGTACGCCTGTACCTGAAACAAGTGGTCCAGCTCGCAGAATGGATAGATTGCAGCACCTATAATTAATTGACTTACCAATCATTACCCAATTTAACATATCACCATGAACATCTCTGTTCACGTATTTCCAGTTTCAGAGAGACATAGAAGCACCAATGTTTACCAAAAGGGAAATGACCTAGTTACACACCACAGTTGTAACTTTTCTTCAAAAGAGACAATTTTTGTTCCATTTTTTACTACTTAACATTTATCTAATCATTAATGACCTTTAATTATATTATATTCTTTTTGTATAAAATCTTGAATAATTATTTTTATTTTTATTTTTTTTTACTTTTCAATTATAATCAAATTTTTATTCCAACATTATTTTAACAACTTTATTGTAACAATTTTATTCTTCATGATATTATTTTAGTATGGCAAAACATTTAATTCTTTCAATAACCATTTTAATTCATTATTATGTCTTTTATATGTTACATGTTTGATCTTATCCACTTATACTTTTTTTTTTATCCGCAATCATATTTCTATCTTTTTATTCACTATATTTTTGTTTAAATAACTTTATTATATGACAATGTTTAGTTATCAGCAACCACCGGGCATACAACAATCGTTTTTCAATAATCCTACTTACTAATCACTTCCCTATACTTTTTCACTACCTATTTCAGCCATTGCTAGAAACGACAGCACTGCTTGACAATTTTTCTTTTGATTTCGTAATTCAACAAACTCTTTGAAAACACCGTTCCCCAGAAGTACAAGTCTCGACTTTTGGTCTGAACACGTTTCAAAAGTTTATTTCAATCATCCGCAGAGCACATCACCAACGCATGCACAAAGCGTTCACTTTTTTCAATTTTCAATTTTTTTCAGCTCTAGCGGACCACAATCAACCTTTGATTTCAAGTCAAGTCAGACCACCTACTGTCGCTACGACAATTCTACGTATCGCATAGCTCTACCATCCCTTTCAATCATATTAAGTCTTTTCTTCAACAACTTTCAACCCAATAACCCTACAATTGTGACAAAGCACTGTAACCTTATACAGGATCACAGGTGAAACATTGCCTAGGAAGACGCACAAGTCTATATCCTCGCTTTGCACCTGGATCTCAGTATTTGATTGTCTGTGCAACACTTACAATTGCATATTCTTCAACCCCTAACCCTTTCCAACGCCCGCCAACAATCTTTTAGAACATCATTTGTTATCATCATTATTTTTTTAGCAAACAAAGGTTTTATCTACAGTTCTCTTTTATAATGAATATCATAACTTTTAAATTAAACCTAAGTTTTATTTTTACAATTTTCAGATATAGCCAAATAAACATCTTGTTATAGCCCTTTACCCTCACAGTTTTAATTAATTAAAAGAAATTTTAATTACTTACCTGTGTTAGAGAGGCTTTACCCGCTTAAACCCGGATAAACCCTTTCACTCACGGGGCCCATCTATGATAATTTAAACCAATAACCCTATATTATGTAATTTATAACAAGATTGTCATGTTGTATATAGAACTAATTATAAACTATAACTAATTATATGCATAATTGACATGTCTCCTTGCATCACCAAATGTAATGTACTGAGAATGAACAAATAAAAATATATAATAGATTAAAAGCTGAGTTAAGAGCCAGAGAGAGAATCACAAAGTAACTTCTAAAGATAGATGGAAGCCAACAGACTGGTGCCAGTGTCGATTTACGGACACGTGCAGAAAGGCAATACTTCCTGGTCCCCTTCCTGGTCCAAAAAGTGGTATAAATAAGACCGGCCTTAGCAACAGAGTTAGTCAGTTCTAGTCAGTTCCGGTCAGCGTCACCCCTTATCGCCGGTTGTCACCAACTCATCGACCATGTAAAACAGTAAGAAACCTTCTCGATCTCCATCTTTGCTCTTGGCTCGCTTTTTATCTATTCAAGGAACTTTCTTTCAACTGTGTCGCTTCGTTTTGTGTGTGTGGACATCCCCAGCTTTTCCACTCTGCCTCGACCACGACTGCCTGTACTTTGTGAGAAGGGTTAAAGGTCCTACAAGGTGCAGAGAGGCACTGGAAAACTCTCCACCCCTGACTGTCCCTCGCGGTTACTACAGGTTTGACCCTCGGTTGCCACAACTTATAGCGAGAGTCGACGAGGTTCTACAACAGGCTTACCAAACCCCAACGCAATATTACAGCTAGTCGACAGGATCTCAACACAATATTACAGATAGTCGACAGGATCTCAACACAATATTACATATATAGGTTTTTAACTTTTAATTAGACAATTTTAATTTATCAAATTATAAAACTATTTTAGAGGCGTATTATTCTTTTTTTTTCATCGCAGTAAGGACAGTAGAAATTGTTTTATTTTAAAAAGAATAATACGCCTCTAAAATAGTTTTATAATTTGATAACAGATGGCGCTCTAGTACATCGTAAATTTTAATTTATATTTAGACATTTTTCATTTTTATTTAGACATTTTCAATTTTAATTCAGACATTTTTCATTTTAATTCAGACACTTGGACATTTTATAGAAATATATATATCTGCAAGCTTTGGGTCACAGCCCCAATAGGGAAGGAGCTATGAAGCAAAGTATTTATTATTTTATATACCTATTATTAATTTTGATGTTTATATACATGTATTTTATCTCTCTGCCTAAACTTCCCTCATTGCTTCTCTTGTATTTTATCAATTTCAGTTTTGTGCTTATGCCTTTAATAAATTGCTGCGTCATTCTGAAGTTTGTCTTTCTTAATTTTCTACATGACAACATTCTTGAAATTGAGTAACTAACACTTATCAGATAGTGTAACATAATCTTATCTGTTTTCTAGTCCTCAAGATAAATAATGTTAAAACGCTCTCCAGTGAGTGGTCGTTGTTTTAGAATAGGGTTTCTAGGAAAACTATATGGATACAGCTTAGTTTGATGAGAGAGAGAGATGAAGAGAGTCGGTAGAATAATGGTTCAAAAAAGTTGGATTTCGACCGCTACAACCTGGGTTCTATTCCCGCATTCGGCACTTTTATCTGATTAAAAAAAATGCTCCAATGGCCCCCGATTCTTGCAAAAGTGCAACCCCACCAGTGAGTGCAAGTAAACAAACGGGGCTATGGCATATTTGTAAGTGCAAAGTCGAACTACTTTTCACATGTATAGACACAGTAAAAGCAGTCGCCAACTTCTATCCACCATGATTATCAGAGCCTGTACCACGTGTAATAGGGATAAGCAAAAAATATTTAATTGAAAATTAAGATGCCATGAATTAAACTCTGTTAGATGATTTGACAAATTCACTCTAGTGAATAATATACTATTGTCTTCTTCTTCTTTCTTATCTCCACACTGGGTGAAGTAGAATGCGTCTGCCTTTGTCATTAAGACTGGGAGCACTACTCAGTGGCAGGCCGACTTAGCTCCAAAAGAAATGGCCGCCTCTGACATGAGGAACAGACGCCATGTGCAGCTACTCATAACATGGAGTACAAAGGCTTCTCATCCTGTATCCCGGGAACAGGAGCCCCTACAGGGTACTATCAGCCGGGCCAGCTGAGCCCAGGTTTTTTAGTGAGCTTGTTACTGCTCCCCCTCCTCCTTTTTCATCCGGGCTTGGGACCGGCAAGGGCGGAGTTATATACTATTGTAATATATTTTAATTAATATGAATTGAGAGATATATATCATTGGAACTTTTTTTTTCAGAATATTTCATAAAGAAGTTTTAGTAAAAGAGAAAATTGCATTAATGCCTGTTTAAAAAGAAAGGAAAACTAATAATTACTATATTGATCAAAATAAATGAATAAAATCGGAAAAATGTGAAAAAAAAATTAGAAAAAATAAAGAAAAGGCCAAAAGATTGATTTAAAAACAAACTTTTAAAGAATTTTTGTATAGCGCTTTTTGCTTTTAGACTATAGAACCCTTTTGTGTGCATGTCTCTCCTTTTCAAATAAAATAACATTTTGTTCTAAGTCATCTCATCGTTTACTTTAAGATGAACTAGCAGCCGCTTAAGTTACACTAAATCATCCAGGTGAAAGCAATCGTATGCAATGCCGAAAACAATATTTGCAATGCATTGAATATGTCTCAGTTACCTTTTGACCGCAATCATGGCCCTTTGAAAATCCCTGTTGCTATTCTGATGTGCCTGTGGAAGTCGTTTTTATTTGAGTTCTGGGCAACACTATGTTTTATGCAAAAGATTCACTACTTCATGTGGCTGGTATTTTATAGGCCTCTCTACATGCAGAGAATGTTTGACTGGCTAATACATTCTCTCTTTTAACACTGACCAATGGAAAACATGTGGTCAAAGGTTGCTGAATGGCTGACTTGTTACCTCATGGCAGTCACTACTGTCAATGAACTGAGGTATTGTGTTGAAGCTGCACGATAAGCAATACCTATACATGCCATCCAATCTCTGGCTCAATTCAAAGTCGTATAAGTCCTGGTATTGCTGCCAGAAGTGGGGTATGTATTTCTCAGGATCCATACCCCCAAAAATTTAAACACTTGTTATATATTCACAGTAATATGAATTAAGCAATAAATACAAATTTGTTATGAGTTACTAATGACCTTTTCTAAATAAATGTTCTCAACCCTTTCTGGTCCTCAAGTTGCTGTCAGTGTCTTTGTGCTAGGGTTAGCTAGCTGGCTGCAAGCCATATCAGTGACTTGTGTAAACGAGGGGCGGGGGAATGTTGGCACTAGCGTTACATTTCCTGGAAATCATGTGAGAATCTTACTTATTCACCTAATTCCCTCTTGTCTCAAATTGTTATTCATTTTACTTTTTATAACATCGCTTCTACCTCGTACATCAACCACTTTGTTTATATAAATTTTAAGAACTCTGTTGATTAATACATTTAAATTTGTAAAAATTTAGTCCAAGTTCTAATAGGTTTTTTTCTCCTCTGTCTTCTTCTTTTTTCATATCTCCACTCCATCATATTAGGGTATCAGGCTATTTTTTATGTAATAGGTGCAAATACTTCAATATCCCATTTGTTGAATCATAAATACATTTTTTTTAAATACAAAAATAAGTTATTGGCAGTAATTTTATACAGTAAAACCCCTCTATAGTGAACCCCAATGGGACAGAGCTTTTGGTTCACTATAGCCACGGTTCACTATAGACAGGGTTTGGCTATTTTTTTTAACTTTTCTAAATTTTTAGACTGTATAATTAAAAAACAGCCATACAAACAGGAAAAGGCAGCCACTTAATAATGGTCACTTTGTTTTAATTCCCTAAATTGACCTATTTCTTTACAGTAATGCTGAATATCAAAAGAAGTCATGTGATAATAGGTTCTTCTTATCATTAGCATGCATGTTTATATATAAACCTATGTAATGGGAGTACAAATAAGTTTTGAGGGATTTGCAAAAGAAGCTACAACAAATATTATATAAATAGCATCGGACCTTGTAAGGTTTCATGTTAAGGCTTCATCATTTCCCCAAAAAAATCAGAAGTCTTTTCACTCAAGTGTAAGGAACTTTTTTTTTGGTGCTCTAACCATGTCAACCTTTTTGCCAACAAAACACAATTTGCGGGAAGCGCTGCTTTTTTGTTTTAATTTGAAGAAAAGTGCAACTGATGGACATCGATTGCTGTGTGAGGCATATGGTAAACATGCTCTATCAATAAAATCATGTGAGTACTGATTTCGGCGTTTCAAAAGTGGCGATTTTGACACCAGAGACAAAGAACGCGGAGGGAGGCAATAAAGTTCGAAGACGCTGAGTTGGAGGCTTTATTGGACGAAGATTCAAGCCAAACTCAAGAGGAGCTCGCTGAAACCTTGGGAGTGACTCAACAAGCGATTTCGAACCGTCTCAAGTTCATGGGTATGGTGCAAAAACAAGGAAATTGGGTTCCATATGAACTCAAGCCAGGAAACATCGAGCGCCGTATTTGCACGTGCGAACTACTGCTCAAAAGAAAAAATTGGAAGGGTTTTTTGCATCGAATCGTGACGGGGGACGAAAAGTGGATTCACTACGACAACCCAAAGCGCAGAAAATCGTGGGTTAAGCCCGGTCATGCATCAACTTCAACGGCCAAACCGAATATTCATGGCAAGAAGCTAATGCTGTGCATCTGGTGGGATCAGCTCGGAGTGATCTACTATGAGCTACTTCAGCCTAACGAAACCATCACTGGAGAACGTTACCAACAACAATTGATGCGATTAAGCCGAGCATTGAAGATTAAACGCCCACTATATGCCAAAAGACATGACAAGGTGATCTATCAGCACGACAACGCTCGGCCACATGTTGCAAAAGTTGTCAAGGAGACTTTGGAGGCGCTTCAATGGGATGTTCTACCCCACTCGCCGTATTCACCAGACATTGCTCCTTCAGACTACCACATGTTCCGTTCGATGACACATGGCCTGGCCGAGCAGCACTTCACTTCTTACGAAGAAGCGAAAAATTGGGTCAATGTTTGGATCGCCTCAAAAGACGAGGAATTTTTTCAACACGGAATCCGTATGCTGCCTGAAAGATGGAAAAAGTCTTAGCTAAAGATGGACAATACTTTGAATGAAATATATTGTACTGAGATTTCTCTGAATAAAGCTTTGAATTTATAAAAAAATCACTCAAAACTTATTTGTACGCCTAATATTATTTAAAAATTAAGCCAAATCACCTAGGCAAAACATTATTAATTATATATTTGAAAGGTATAAGAGTATTTTAGAACATCTTTCTCAATTCTGAAATAATATCTACTTATATATTTGCCTTATTCTGTCTGTTTGTCTGTATGTCTGAAGCTCACGGATAGAATGCGCGCCCATTGGCTGCCAGCGAACACGTGGCCTCCCTGCCCCCCTCTAGACAACCCTGTTATCAGCTGTGCGATACATACACCTGTCTATAGCGGCCACTCTAGACAACCCTGTTATCAGCAGTGTGCTACATCCACCTGTCTATACAGACCACCCTGTCTATAGCGGCCACTCTAGGCAACCCTGTTATCAGCTGTGTGATACATCCACCTGTCTATACAGACCACCCTGTCTATAGCGACCACTCTAGACAACCCTGTTATCAGCTGTGTGATACATCCACCTGTCTATACAGACCACCCTGACTATAGCGGTCACTCTAGACAACCCTGTTATCATCAGTGTGTTTCATACACCTATCTATCTATACAGACCACCCTGACTATAGCGACCACTCTAGACAACCCTGTTATCAGCTGCCTGTCTATACAGGCAGTATAGGCAAATGTCTATTTAGGCAAAATGTCTATTTCATTAACAAACATTTCACTTTTAAAATAATAAACTTTAAAAATAAAGTTTTACTAAACTAAAATTAGCGTTTTAAAAATAAAAACGTGGCAATATATATGCAAATATACTCATATTTAAATAAATAAATATACAATCAGCAATCGATTGGTGCATAATTTTACATGATGTTTGTTTTTAAACTAAATTTATTCATATCAAGATAGCTTTTTTTTCATGCTTTTAAAAGTCAAGTATATATTTTTATCGTTTCATAATACTTTTTAAATTAAAGTCTTTGGAAATAATATTGCTTTTTCCCATCCTGCATGTCAACATTACACTGCAATATGCTATCATAACTCTGGCTTTTGGCATTGATATTTATGTATTGTGAAAGTACTGTTTGCTACCTTAAGCTCTGGAGAAATTATAATGTAGATCCATCATGTGGAAATCACACCAGGGTAAAAGGGAACGCATGTAGCTGGTAGCAAAATTTGTGCCCTGTGTGAAGCTAGCGTTCAAAATGTATTTATTTTTAAAATATATTTCAATTGTTGGCCATATTTTCAATGTTTACTGACACATAACGCTGATCCAAATAGGGTTAATTAATAACTCATTTGACATTTTACTTTTATTTAAGGTTTCGGCAATATATATATGTGATAATTTGTATATAACAATATGTAATCCCACCACAATCTATGCAATGTATCGTCAAAAGATTTTAATAAAAGTTAGGCCTCGCGAAAAAGAGAGAACAGCAATTACCAGGATTGCATCATCCAGGAAGTAAAGGAACCCAGAAACCATAAAACTAAAGTTCAAAGACCTTCTTCCTCCTGGAAGATGGCATCCATGACGACAATGGAGGTACCAACATCCAATCACAATTAAGCATGAATAACTAAGAACCAATGAGAGGTAACTCTCAGGACGATCCCATCCAATGAGAAGACGAGAGTTAACGAGGAAGATCTCGGACTCAAAGATAGTTAGTAAGCATGCGACCAGGCTAGGAGCAAGGCGTACCAACTCCGACTGCAACCAAGGTAAAAGCTTCTTCGATCATGTGAAAGGAAATACCTCATTCAGTCCCTATTCTCTCTCCTTTATCGCGAAGTCTTAGATTCAATCCCATCCTGGTTTTTGACTCGTTATTTCCCCTGTGGAACCCTACCATTCAACTACGACTGCGCCATCCATCACCAACCTCCGCCATCCATCACAAGTCACCAATCCTACAGTAAGTCAAATAGATCTTACATATAGGATCAACAACAACAATCAAAAAGGTAATTATCTCATATATACCTTTTTAGGTGAAAAGAATTGAGGTATATCTTGAAATATAGATAAGAATCACAAGAAAGCAAGACCAAATCCAAATAAATAAATTATATGTAATTTCAGTAACAGCATTGTTGCCATCTTCAGACAAAAGTGCTGAATACATCCAGTAATTTTGTCTTAATAAGGTAACAATGCTGTTACTGAAACATCACACATAATTCGTTTTTTTTTTTTTTTTGGTCTTGCTTTTTTGGTATTTTTAAAATTGCTCTTGACTATTAGAAAATGATGCAAATTTCCTATTTATTTTATAAACCATTTTAAAAAGTACATTCTTTTGTAAAAATATCCAATTTCCCACACTTTTCTAAAACTTCCATCAATAACCTAATAAAAAATTCATCCAAGTCCGGGTAGTTCAGTATTGCAGATATATTACATTTATAAAAGTTGCTTAACTATTTAGATATGTAAGTGCCGGATTAGGTGCCCTTAAAAATGTTTCTTCTTGAACAGCCGAGAGTGAAGTGGAGAAATTGAAATTTTCAGGTTGCGAGGACCATTTTCCTTAATTCACACTAATCATTAGATTTTTTTTTCATTTTTAGATACCAAAGCCCAGTTTGGTTACTTGCACTCACTGGAGGGGTAGGACCTTTTCAAAAATCAAGGGCCATTGGGGCCATTTTTTTTTTAGAACAAAGTGCCCAAAGCTGGATTCGGTGATCCCGGGTCGTGGTTTTTAAAAATCAACAGTTTAGACCACTCTCCAAAACAGCACTCTATTCATTAGATGTGTTTGTGAAATTAATTTTATATTTCAGATTATTTTTGCCAGCATTTTCAATTTTGATATTTGCAGTTTATCTCCATTGTGCTGAAAGAAAATCCATTACTATATGTTTTAAACAGTTGGGGGCTCTATTCATTCATGAGTAAACCCCACTCGAACAATACCTGGGCGAAGCCGGGTTCAGTCGGCGAGTTTTATATAAATAGCTATTGTTAGAGAGATAAGTAATTTTTCCCAGAAAGGCTAATTTAAATATATTAAGAAATGTATTTTCATTTAAATTCTTTAGTTTGTACCTTCAATAAAGTTGGTCATTATTTTAAAAGAGAGTAATAATGAAGATATACCCAACAAAAACGTCAAGCTTTTCATCCCCTGTGTTATATTCCAAAGGAGAATAATGGTCTTAGCAATTTTCTACAAAGTATCAAGAATAAATCTCCCAGCAGCTAATTTATCTAGAAGTCTTTTATTTCTTGTAGTTTTGTCATCAAAACAAATAACTATGAAAAGAAACCGGAATGTTTTAGACATAGCTATTATACACAATTCATACCCAGTATTATCTCTTGCCCATGCATCATCTGTATTCAATTTATTTGCTTTCATGACCCCAAGAAAGTAAATCACAATAAAGCTTTAATCGCATATAGGTTTGTCAAATTAGCATCTTTCTCTGCTATAGTTTTTTTTTAATATTCTAATTCTAATAAAATTCATAATTATGAATTCAAGTAGGTTGTCATCAATGAAGAAATTCCAACTATCTAAGATCGATTCGACATTTTTTGCTTCTTCCTTTACGCCTGGTAGATGTGCAATAATATTATCACTGCGAGTTAGTTCCTTTTTGGGGGGAAGCGCTTTCTTCCATTTAGTCTTTTGGTCCTTTCATATTTAGTAATTGAGCTTGGATCTCCATTTTTCTTCTGAAAATGTATATTGTTCGGTGCTTGCACTCCAATTCCTCTCCTATTTGATCATCAGTTTTTGATTCTTCATCATCGGGTTTTGAGATATTATCATCACGACGAGCTTGAAGCATTTAAATATAAAATATTGTAAAAATATATATAAATCCTACCAGAATAGATTGTATTATTACACTCGGCAACAAACCAAACAAGAAGTCAGAGCGTAACCCGAAAGTTCATTACATAAACCAAAACCAAAAGTGATCAAAAGTCGTGCTTGTAAAAATTTCCCAATAACGAGAACTCAAAAATTGGATAAAATTGACCCAACATGCTAAAAAATATAAAAAGTAATAAACCAAAATTAGTATAATAAACATTTTAAGACAGATTCATAAACGTATTGAGAATATATTATTTAACACTTAACTGGGCGCGGTGGGTGATTTTTCTTACGTAACTGGACTTTTAATTTAACAAATTCTTCAATTTTTTAATATTAAATAAATATTTTGACTGCTGCGTATAAAAGATTTATTCTTAATTTGATAAAACACACCCCTCACCAGATTCAAGGTAAGACATATATTTTTACTAACAGTAGGCCTCTAAGAATATTAGACATTATACCATGATGAAGCAATTATAACCATTCCCAATGAAAAAGGCAGAACTAACATCCCTGAAAAAACATAGAAGTTATATATGACCATAAGTTTAAACATTTCCATCCTGCAGAAAACCTTTAAATAACAAATCATTGGAAAAATTCTATCAAATAAGAACATAACACTCAATTATTTTATCATTGCAGTAGAAACTTGATTTATTTTTAAAAGAATCATACGCGTCAAAAATAGTTCAAATTTCTCATAACAGATGGCGCGCTAATGCAACATAACACTACATTGAACTTAATAGTACTCCGTTATTGATGGAATACATTGAACTTAATAGTACTCCGATATTGATGGAATACATTGAACTTAATAGTACTCCGATATTGATGGAATACATTGAAGTCAATAGTACTCCGATATTGATGGAATACATTGAAGTCAATAGTACTCCGATATTGATGGAATACATTGAAGTCAATAGTACTCCGATATTGATGGAATACATTGAACTTAATAGTACTCCGATATTGATGGAATACATTGAAGTCAATAGTACTCCGATATTGATGGAATACATTGAACTTAATAGTACTCCGATATTGATGGAATACATTGAACTTAATAGTACTCCGATATTGATGGAATACATTGAAGTCATTAGTACTCCAATATTGATGGAATACATTGAAGTCAATAGTACTCCGATATTGATGGAATACATTGAACTTAATAGTAATCCGATATTGATGGAATACATTGAACTTAATAGTACTCCGATATTGATGGAATACATTGAAGTCAATAGTACTCCGATATTGATGGAATACATTGAAGTCAATAGTACTCCGATATTGATGGAATACATTGAACTTAATAGTACTCCGATATTGATGGAATACATTGAAGTCAATAGTACTCCGATATTGATGGAATACATTGAAGTCAATAGTACTCCGATATTGATGGAATACATTGAACTTAATAGTACTCCGATAATGATGGAATACATTGAAGTCAATAGTACTCTGATATTGATGGAATACATTGAAGTCAATAGTACTCCGATATTGATGGAATACATTGAAGTCAATAGTACTCCGATATTGATGGAATACATTGAAGTCAATAGTCCTCTGATATTGATGGAATACATTGAAGTCAATAGTACTCCGATATTGATGGAATACATTGAAGTCAATAGTACTCCGATATTGATGGAATACATTGAAGTCAATAGTACTCCGATATTGATGGAATACATTGAAGTTAATAGTACTCCAATATTGATGGAATACATTTGTTGGAAAAGAAGACGTCCGAAGCAGCCAATGGGAGGCCGGCGGAAGCGGCTACGGGGATGCAGCGGCTAAAATGAGAAAACAATAACAGAAGAACTTGTAAACAACTTTCGAACGCTAGAATTTGCCCTGATCTCCGATTCTTTTAGTGTAAATATTTAAATATATAATTAATTAAATAATACTTTACTTATTTTCTTAAATTGTAATAAATATAATTTTCCCTCCTGTTTTCGTCGTATATTTTAAAAGTGTTATAAACAGCGACGCCTTAATTTTTGAACCTTCAACCCCGCCGACCAAGAATAGAGGTGAGTGACTACCTCTATAGAATTTAGATCGTCGTCACAACACAGAGTTGTGGTGAAATCGCAATATTTTTGGCATCCAAGCCGGGACTGTTGAAGGTAAATTCTAGAAAAAAAAATAATTTTAAGCTGACCATTTTGGAACTCGCTAGCTAACCCTACTTGCCGCTTTGTTTACAAGATGGCGGAAGAATTAATTCTACGTTTAAAAAAGAAGCGTGCTGTTAACAGATCATATTTAACGAAAACATGCAATAAGATTGAAAGTGGACTTGACACGCTAATGAGAATTGAACTTGAAGAATTATTAGAACAATTGAATCAATCGTTTAACGAACTTAAATTAGTGGATCACGAAATAGAAACGCTTCTTGAAACTGACGATTTAGAGAAGGAATTACAGGGCGTAGAGGAATATCGAGAGAAATATATTACTTGGAGATTTAGGGCAAATAAAAAGATTCGCCAATCAGATTTTCATGGCGAAAATATACCGAATTCGAACTCACGAATAGATGAAAATGAAATGAGACATTATGTACCTTCTTGCACGACTGTGAAACTTCCGAAATTGATGATATCGAAATTTTATGGAAACTTTAGTGAATGGCTGACGTTCTGGAATTCTTTTGATGCAGCTATACACCAGAACAACTCACTGAACCCGATCGATAAATTTAACTATCTGAAGTCACATCTCGGCGGAACTGCACAAAACACAGTCGAAGGTTTCGCTTTATCTGCGGACAATTATGAGAAAGCTATAAAATTGCTTAAAGACAGATTTGGGCGAGAAGACATTTTGATTAGCCGACATATGAACAATTTGTTGTCAATGAGACCACTCAAAACGTCAAGCGATGTAAGAACCTTCCGCGAACTTTTTGACAACCTTTCTGTTCATATAAGAAGTCTCGAGTCACTAAACGTGTTCATTGATGTTTACGGACAACTGTTGTGCCCGATAATAATAAAGCTTCTACCTGCAGACCTTAATTTGGAATTGAACAAAGAACTCCCGACAGGTTACGTAATTAATGACTTGATTACCTTTCTGGAAAGACAATTAACTGCACGGGAGAAGAGTTTTAGAAACGAAATTGGTACCGGGAATGAATCAACTTCTAAACCTAATTTGGTAAACAAACATCCAAAGACAAGATTCTACAATGAAAAACCAATTGCGACAGCTTCAGAACTTTTGAATTCAGTTCACAAATCGAATGAATGTGTATTTTGTGGTAAAGACAACCATGGAAGCCCTAAGTGTGACTTTGCAGCTAATATTAGTTTAAACGAAAAGAGATCACTCATGAAGAAAAAAGGCGTTTGTTATAAATGTCTTCGGCCTTCTCATTTAAGTAAATTTTGCAGAAATGTAGTCCGTTGTTCGATCTGCAACATGTCTTCCCACCTGGATGTCATGTGCACAAACTGATTTTAGATAAAGGTGTATCTTCCAAGTCTCCAACGGTGCAAGATGAAACTCTCGCCAACTTATCAACCTCCCCAGACGTCTTGTTACCTACTT
>CP092878.1:1168668-1206200 GCA_030710605.1 Cordylochernes scorpioides | reverse complement strand
GATCTCCTATTTCTAAAATGAACGGTCAAACCGCGAGCTTCTATTCTAACATTTATAAATTCTTTGTCTGATTATTGGTTGCACACCAAACAGTAAGATATCTCTAATTGTCCGCTCACCTCTCCATGATTGTCATTCTAGTGTTTTCTCGTAAAATACTTTTGATCTTAAATAAAATAAAACGAATGAACGAAGAGGAGTTTCTTATTTTAATATATGCAAGCTTTCGGACCGTGACGTCCTTCTACTGGCTACGTCACGGTCCGAAAGCTTGCATATATTAAAATAAGAAACTCCTCTTCGTTCATTCGTTTTATTTTATTTAAGTAATTATACCGAAGAGTTGATTTTGTCAATACTTTTGATCTGCTCGATATTTACCTGGTTTCTGATGATACACGGTCGACCAGGTCGAACTTCGTCAAAATAATTTGTTCTTCCATTTTTAAAGTTGTTGAACCGAAGGAAAACTTCTGCGCTGCTATATGCTATATGCCAAACGCTTCCTTAATTAAAACATTCGTTTCTATAGCTGTTTTACCGAGTTTCATACTAAATTAAATAGTGATTTGTTACTCGATAAAAATTATACCTTTTTTAAAAACCTTTTTCGAAGAACTCTCTCCTTCTGACAATGTTCGCTTTGTAAACTAAATTCGAATCACTAATGCTCGTGTCATGGTCAAAATCTATATTATTTAAAATCTTAGATTATTATGGTTAATATTACAATGTTTAAATTGTCTTATTTTATTTATTTGTGTAGACATGTGGTGTACTTACAGTACAAGCTGTCACAACCCTCTACCCACCATGATTATCATGGCTCGGTACTACATGTGTAGACATGTGGTGTACTTACAGTACAAGCTGTCACAACCCTCTACCCACCATGATTATCATGGCCTGGTACTACATTTGTAGACATGTGGTGTACTTACAGTACAAGCTGTCACAACCCTCTACCCACCATGATTATCATGGCCTGGTACTACATGTGTAGACATGTGGTGTACTTACAGTACAAGCTGTCACACCCTCTACCCTCCATGATTATCATGGCCTGGTACTACATGTATAGACATGTGGTGTACTTACAGTACAAGCTGTCACAACCCTCTACCCACCATGATTATCATGGCCTGGTACTACATGTGTAGACATGTGGTGTACTTACAGTACAAGCTGTCACAACCCTCTACCCACCATGATTATCATGGCCAGGTACTACCAGTGTAGACATGTGGTGTACTTACAGTACAAGCTGTCACAACCCACCATGATTATCATGGCCTGGTACTACCAGTGTAGACATGTGGTGTACCTACAGTATGTAAAAGCAGTTGTCACAAAGTCAAACACATGATGTCACGACCTATAATTGAGACAATTCAGCCGATAAACTTCGCTAATTACGATGGTTTGACGGAGGCTTTGTTTAAATGGGTTTCATTCCCCGCAAGTTAGTTAATTGGGGATTGACCAATATGCAAATGGGGTTCAAGAACAATTATTTATCGTATGTACCCCACTTGTTGAACTTCGTATTGATTCAGAGCTTGTGCAAATTTGCTCGCAACACTTCAACACTAGATTGAATTAACCTTCCGTTCTCTCGCTAAAACTAATAACTACTCAAATACAATTTAATTTGCATAATTGTTACATTCCTGCTAATATGGAGGACACTCACTTACTTTGCACTGAAGTGGGAAACGGCTTCGAAAAGGTGGATGAACATACTATTGGTAAAACGTCATAAATGTTGATGCCAAAGGAAAAATGCACCGCAATATTTTTCCCACGAAAATACTCAATGAATGAACCGATTGTACCAAGGCAACGTCCAAACTTAGACCTATGGAATGATAATCATAGAGGTTTGAAGCTGAAACACCATTTTTTGAACCGATTCACCCGAAATAATAATAAAGACCTCTAAAAGAACAATAAAGCGGTTTTGGTTGAATAAACTGGCGAAACCGCTGAGTGTCTTTACTACTGATGAGCCAAACTCGTACATTATTTTCCATCCCAGTATTGTACCGAAGTTAACTCTAAGGTTTACATGTGATATGCTATAGACGTGATCTCTACATACGAATGTGTTCTCAAGTAAGGACCACTACTAAATTGTTCTTTCAACATTGAATACCTGTTATTTGATTAAATATCATTCAGGGATAAAATAGTACAAAAGTAAAATGGTGCACCGATTAGGTTGATATAATTAACAGAAGGGCATCTCTTGATCGTTCAACAAAATATTGCTGATGGCTTACGCCATCTGGCGGAATAAATATCAACTAATCGTTTATTTTTTAATTATTATTCCATATCGTAAAGAAAGAGGCTGCCTGGCCGGCATTCATAGTTCTATGAAAAATAGACACTTCGGCCAGTTAGAGTTTTTTTTTATTTTTCTTAACGTTTCGACAAATATCTTTTGTCTTCGTCAGGAGAAATAAATAAAAATAAAGCATTTGGCAAGGTGTTAGAAATTGTTGTCGAAACGTTGAGAAAATAAAAAACTCCAACTTGCCGAGAATTGTCTATTTTTCATATAAGTATTATTCCATAATAACCCAAGTAGTTAATCAAGAAAGGGTATTTGACTAAATCTGGAGTAATTAAAATTACCGATTAATTGATATTTAATCCGATAGATGGCGTAAGCCGTCAGCACATTTCAGTTGGAAAGTTAAAATAGGCCAATCGTCTGATGTTATATATCTGTGACAACATATTTACATAATGGTCACACGTATGTCTACACCGCGCAGATATGCAACTCGAAATTTCTTCTAAGAGGCGGTGTTGAGGATACTCTTTTAATTCAGGGAATATAATTCCATTATCTCTAGCTTTCGAGCTTTAACACCACCCTTCCACAGGAGTATTCTCAACACCGTCTCTTAGAAGAAATTTCGAGTTGCATATCTACGCGGTGTGCAAATACGTGTGACCATTATGTAAATATGTTGTCACAGATATATAACATCAGGCGATTGGCCTCTGCCGTCTTATTGGCTCAGATAAATGGCCCAAACTTTCTTTCTTTTAAACTATCGGCTGCTCTCTCCGAGGTTTTTTTTTTTCTTTTGTTTCTTTCATTTTTCTTCTCCCTCTAATTCCGATGGATTTTTCTATTAGGCCCATTTATAGAGAGGCTGTTGAGCAACATTTGGATTATTGAAGTTTATTTCTCTCCTCTGATGGCTTATTGACAAATTTGGATTCCTAAAATGATTGTTATATTGTATCATCCGATTCCTTCATCGCTTTTTTTTTTTCTATTTCCCAACCCATAATAAATGTAAATATGTTTATATCTATATAGGCACATATGATCTTCTTCACATTTTCTCAATTTTATAGATTTTTGCTACCTGTAGAAGGTCATTAAATGCCCGAAAGCTCGCCATACCAAAAGAGAAACATATTACTAATTTTAATTATACGAATAAATGAACTCAGTATATTTGGTTAAACTTATACGAATAAAAGATTACACGAGGAGCTTCTTTTCCGTTTAATTGCTAGCTTTCGAACCTTGCGGTTCTTCAACAGGCGTGGCTAGTACAACAATACTAACAAGATAAAAGCGCGCTTGAGCCATTATATACAACATCCAAATTTACATACGAAGGGATATTTCAAATATAATTAAAATAGAAATAAGAATTATGACTATAAAATATAAAACTATGCTAATAAAACTTAAAATTATTCAAAATTAGATAAAATTTGGGAAATACATTTATATACGCTAAAAGTTGGAAATGAACAACAAGCAGGGGTCACTCCGACCAGGTTACACTATGAGGGTTATCTAGGGCGACAGGGAACATAATTATTGCATTATAACATGGTAGGCTTCAGGGAGATCTATTTTTCTGTTAATACTGTTGGTTTGAGTGGAGATGATGGATTCTAGATATAACCTAATCTGCTTATTATGTATATGTTGATAGAGAATCTTAGGGTGGTCCAGATTAAACTTATGGCCTGTGTGTAATATATGTTGATATATAAGGGATTTAGGATCTCTATTATTTATATTGCGTTTATGTTCTGTCATCCTGATGTACGCGGTTCTCCCAGTCTCGCCCACATAGGAGGCTGGGCAATCATGGCAAGAAACCGCGTACACCGCGCCAGTGGAATGGATGGGGTTGTTAGGTTTATCTGCTTTGGTGATGGGATTCCTGAGCAGGGTTGCAATACTGGGAGGACTATTGTAAAATACCCGAATGCCGTAAGGGCGAAGAATTCTGGAGATGGCAATGGAGTCTGGGGAAAAAGGCAGGAGACAAGTGGCTCTATATACCGTGGTTGACTTTGGAGCAACGGGATCAAACGAATGTTTATCTATGAAATATCTGGGATATCCTGCAGAGGTCAAAAGGGAAATGATTCTGGATTTTTCTATGGTTTTGAATATGGGTAAAGAGCAATGTGTGTATATTCTTTTAGTTAGGGTCCTAACTGTATTGATTTTATAGGCTATGGGACTATTGGAGGAGAAATGGGTATACAGAGGTGGAATGGTCTTTTTGTGGAATACTGTTGTGTGTAACTTGTGCGGGGTGCGGATAATCAGGATATCTAGAAAGGGTAAAACTAGGTCTATTTCAGATTCGTGTGTGAATTTAATATCTGGATGGAAAGTGTGTAGAGTATCAAGTATGTGTCGGAGCTTATTGGTTTTGGCTATGCAAAATATGTCATCTACATATCTCCTCCAATAATGAATGTCAGAAGGCAAGGTTTGGTTGATCCACCGGTCCAGGGATCCCATCACCACTTCAGATACTATGGATGAAAGTGGGCTGCCCATTGGGGTTCCTCTAATCTGTTTGTAGTATTGGTGGTTGAAAGTGAAAGCGCTGATGGAGAGACACAAGGTGGTCAGCTGTGTTATCTGGGCTATTACTTGCTTGTCAATATTGGCTGTTCTAAGAAAGGACTGAAGTTTGTCTGTAATGAGAGTGTGTGGAAGGGAGAGGTACAGGGAGGTGACATCGAATGAGAACATGGTATGTTGTGCCGGAGGTTGTATTTGAGCTATTTCTTGTATGAAACTGGGTGGGTGAGTTATATTGTATTTGTTGGGGTTGTTTTTCATGATGGGGGACAATAGATTAAATAGAAATTTAGCTAATAAATATGCCGGGGAGAGATGGTAAGCGATGATGGGTCGGAGTGGGACCCCTGGCTTGTGTATTTTCGGAGTGCCATACATATACGCATCGTGTCCCAAGGAACTAGTGAATTGAGCGTATTGTTCATTGGTGATGAGATTCACCTTCTTCATGTTCCTGAGCGATGTCTTGAATGATTTAATCATGACGTCTTTTTCCTGTAGTGAAATGTTTGTGAACGTGGAGCTGTCTTGTACTAGCCACGCCTGTTGAAGAACCGCAAGGTTCGAAAGCTAGCAATTAAACGGAAAAGAAGCTCCTCGTGTAATCTTTTATTCGTATAAGTTTAACCAAATATACTGAGTTCATTTATTCGTAAAATATAGCCTTAGTCTTTCTACAATCATGAGCCATCCAAATTCTGATAGATCCTATTATCTCCGCAAACTTAAGAAAAAATCAATACAACTGGCGAGATGGAGATGCCATTTACGCTTCAATCAGTTATGTAAGAACCATAATTTCATTCCCCCACCCCTCCGCATTAAAGACCCGGTGAGAAACCCATTCTCGGATAAGTTAACCAAGAAGTTCCAGCGGGACCTACTTGACTCGAGGATCCAGGGATGCTATTCTAACATCAGGTTTCTTTCCAAAACAATCAAAGGCCTCATCTTTCATATCGCCCAGCTTATGTCTACTGAAGAGTTCACAGATATAATCAAGTCCATCACTAACGACATTAAACTCAGCGAAAAAATCCTCATAGACAGGCAGCAAACAAAAATATCCTTTTGGGTAAAAAAGTATCGCTTCCCGGAATCCGCACTCTTTGGAGATAACACCCCTACAGGAATACTCAACTTGACCTCCGTTTCCCTAACTGAACAGGAGGAGAGGATGTTGTCAATGGGATTGCAGTACATTCCTCCTGCCAAACCCGACATACCCAGAATGATTGCCGGAGTAGAAAGTGTAATGAGTGCTCTGAACCACCAGGAATCCCTAAAGATAAGACATTCCGTTGCTCAGGTCTTACACAGACCCTCTCATCGGCTGGCATCTGCACATATCCATCGCCCCATTATTAGTAAACTGCAGAAGGCTCGTTTTCTGGTCATTACCAAGGCAGATAAGGGAAACCAAACGGTTTTGTTAAATCGATCGGATTATGAAGAAAAGATGATGAATATACTTAAAGACAGCTCCACGTTCACAAACATTTCACTACAGGAAAAAGACGTCATGATTAAATCATTCAAGACATCGCTCAGGAACATGAAGAAGGTGAATCTCATCACCAATGAACAATACGCTCAATTCACTAGTTCCTTGGGACACGATGCGTATATGTATGGCACTCCGAAAATACACAAGCCAGGGGTCCCACTCCGACCCATCATCGCTTACCATCTCTCCCCGGCATATTTATTAGCTAAATTTCTATCTAATCTATTGTCCCCCATCATGAAAAACAATCCCAACAAATACAATATAACTCACCCACCCAGTTTCATACAAGAAATAGCTCAAATACAACCTCCGGCACAACATACCATGTTCTCATTCGATGTCACCTCCCTGTACCTCTCCCTTCCACACACTCTCATTACAGACAAACTTCAGTCCTTTCTTAGAACAGCCAATATTGACAAGCAAGTAATAGCCCAGATAACACAGCTGACCACCTTGTGTCTCTCCATCAGCGCTTTCACTTTCAACCACCAATACTACAAACAGATTAGAGGAACCCCAATGGGCAGCCCACTTTCATCCATAGTATCTGAAGTGGTGATGGGATCCCTGGACCGGTGGATCAACCAAACCTTGCCTTCTGACATTCATTATTGGAGGAGATATGTAGATGACATATTTTGCATAGCCAAAACCAATAAGCTCCGACACATACTTGATACTCTACACACTTTCCATCCAGATATTAAATTCACACACGAATCTGAAATAGACCTAGTTTTACCCTTTCTAGATATCCTGATTATCCGCACCCCGCACAAGTTACACACAACAGTATTCCACAAAAAGACCATTCCACCTCTGTATACCCATTTCTCCTCCAATAGTCCCATAGCCTATAAAATCAATACAGTTAGGACCCTAACTAAAAGAATATACACACATTGCTCTTTACCCATATTCAAAACCATAGAAAAATCCAGAATCATTTCCCTTTTGACCTCTGCAGGATATCCCAGATATTTCATAGATAAACATTCGTTTGATCCCGTTGCTCCAAAGTCAACCACGGTATATAGAGCCACTTGTCTCCTGCCTTTTTCCCCAGACTCCATTGCCATCTCCAGAATTCTTCGCCCTTACGGCATTCGGGTATTTTACAATAGTCCTCCCAGTATTGCAACCCTGCTCAGGAATCCCATCACCAAAGCAGATAAACCTAACAACCCCATCCATTCCACTGGCGCGGTGTACGCGGTTTCTTGCCATGATTGCCAGCCTCCTATGTGGGCGAGACTGGGAGAACCGCGTACATCAGGATGACAGAACATAAACGCAATATAAATAATAGAGATCCTAAATCCCTTATATATCAACATATATTACACACAGGCCATAAGTTTAATCTGGACCACCCTAAGATTCTCTATCAACATATACATAATAAGCAGATTAGGTTATATCTAGAATCCATCATCTCCACTCAAACCAACAGTATTAACAGAAAAATAGATCTCCCTGAAGCCTACCATGTTATAATGCAATAATTATGTTCCCTGTCGCCCTAGATAACCCTCATAGTGTAACCTGGTCGGAGTGACCCCTGCTTGTTGTTCATTTCCAACTTTTAGCGTATATAAATGTATTTCCCAAATTTTATCTAATTTTGAATAATTTTAAGTTTTATTAGCATAGTTTTATATTTTATAGTCATAATTCTTATTTCTATTTTAATTATATTTGAAATATCCCTTCGTATGTAAATTTGGATGTTGTATATAATGGCTCAAGCGCGCTTTTATCTTGTTAGTATTGTTGTACTAGCCACGCCTGTTGAAGAACTGCAAGGTTCGAAAGCTAGCAATTAAACGGAAAAGAAGCTCCTCGTGTAATCTTTTATTCGTATAATTTTAATTATCTTTCTCTCTGATCTGAAGCTATTCCTCGACATGGCAATAGTCGGGGAGATGTCCGATCTACGTCTGTCTGACTTCAGGACGTGACATCATACCAGACGACCCTCAGTGGAATTCGTCTGATGAGAATAATATTTATTTATTTTTTAATATATATTAACCCTATATAGTTTTAAATGTACGATTAATAGATATGTTTCAATGTCTCAATCTCTCTATTCCACACATTCACTAAAATGAATAGAAGACACGCAGCGGTTGTCTCTCCTCCAAGACTTTATGTGACCATTGACTGGCGGTCAGTGAAGCTGTTTAAATTGTCCGCCAAGAACTCCGATTACCTATTTACATATTTAAATTGGAAACTATTATAGACGCGTATGATTCTTTTTTAAAATAAACAATTTCTACTGTAGAAATTGTTTATTTTTAAAAAGAATCATACGCGTCTATAATAGTTTCCAATTTTGATAACAGATGGCGCGCTAATGCATCATAATATTTACATATGGTGCCTTCCGTGGACTCTGGACGGTTTTACCTGAGTCTTCCTTTGTTCTTACATTCCACTGACGGAATCTCTGAGGGAAAGGCAGACAGCGCTCACCAAGTGTGTCACAATACTTAAGATATAATTAGACACCGTACATTTTGGTGTTTATTCCAACTTTCTTTTAATTAGTATCCCTAGTACACGTGGTACAGGCCATGATAATCATGGTGGGTAGTTATCGACTGATTTTACTGTAAGTGCACCACATATCTACACATTTTACAATTTTTTTTGTCCATAATATAAATATTTATTTTACACAAATAAAATATAAATATTTATATCAAAAAAATTTCTCTCCCCATTGAATATAACAAAATATATATTTTTAAACTTAATTCTATTGACGTTATATGTGGCGCTGAGTTTGTTGTTGACACACATTAAATATGTTATAACACCTTGATAAAGGTTGGCGTTCAGCCAACTGAAAAATTGGTAAAATAAATGATATTTTGATCCAATATATGCCTTTTTATTTAAATATCTATACATGTGAAAAGCAGTTCGACTTTGCACTTACAAATATGCCATAGCCCCGTTTGGTTACTTGCATTCGCTGGTGGGTTTGGACTTTTGCAAGATTAAGGGGCCAATGGAGCATTTATTCCAACTTGCGGCTTTCGAGGTTGCTCTTCTTCAGATTCAAGTGTAACTGGAATATTTCTGAATATGGCGCAGATTTCTACCGATATTAGAAGGAATGGTGCTTTGGAAGACGAAGAAGAGAAAAGAAAAGAATCCAAATCATTGACATTATAGCACCAATAATGTGTATTGTCTATATTATCAAATTTCTTACTCCCTAGTACACATGGTACAGGCCATGATAATCATGGTGAGTAGTAGTCGGCGATTACTTTTACTGTAAGTACACCACATGTCTACACATGTGAAAAGTAGTTCGACTTTTACACTTATAAGTGTGTCACACTCCCGTTTGGATATTTGCCCTTACTAATGGGGTTGGACTTTTTCAAGAATCGAGAGCCATTGGATCATTTTTTTATTAGAAAAAAGCACCCAATGGGGGATTCAATCCCGGTTCGTAGCGGTCGAAAACCAACGGTCTAGTCCACTGACCCACCGACCCCCGTATTACCAAATAAAGCCACTGACCGATATCTGAACCAAACGGAGATTGTTGTTCATCTCAGCAGCATGTTGGGGAGCCGTCTCCTCCCCGCCCGTGCTGCACGAGCGGGACGTGCCACATTGGATGTTTTGAGATCAGCCGGGCCGCAGCAGCAAGATGGTGGATCCACCGACCAAGCAGTCGCAGTCCGTCCAGGTCGTTGAGGGCGACATCGAGAAGTCTCTAGACGAGGCCCCGGGCAATATCTCGATGCAGGAAATCGAGTTCGGGGTCGTTTCCTCGGGAACTCAGCTCTTCGAGGAGGATTTCGACTCCGATGTCTCCACGGCCGCCGATGACAGCAAGAAGTCCGATGTGTCTGCTTTAGATGAGATCAGAGACCTTTCTGAAGAGATCTCCATCAAGGAGAGCGTCGTCTCGGACAGCGATGAGGTCTTCACGGAGGACGACTTCCAAGACGAGGTGCGATCCTCCCGGTCAACCTCTCCCAACCTCCACTTCGGCCGATATCGCCAGCAGCTGGAGCTCAGTCAGCCTGAGGAAGACATCAAGGACGAATTCACGAAACCTGAAACAGTTCCTCCCGCGGGTTCTTTGGCCACCGAGGCCGACAGCCTGGTCTCCAGCAAGCTGAGCTTCTTCAACTCCCAGCCGGCCAGCGAGGAGTTGGTAGTGACCAGACTGGGCAAGAGTTTCGGAGCTACTACACCTGCAGGAAAGCCGGCCAGGAGAGCCAACATGGGCGAAGGACAAACGCCCAAACCGAAGGGTGTAATGTCGGAAGACAAGAAAAACATCCACAAAGAAGCTAAAAGCCTCAAAGTTTCTAAAGAAAGGTCAAAAGTCAAGTTTTCTGTACCTCTTATGACAACGAAATCGAAGCCAGTAGAACCTCCCATCAAGCCAAAGACACAAACGTCAACTCACAGAGGAGCCAAGTCTAAAGAACTCAACAAAACACGAAGTGTCTCCAAAAGCACCATTCCCAATCCATACAAAGGAAAAATGAAGGATCGAGATTTCTCGAAAAAGGAAAAAATTTCCGGGAAAATTGAGGAATCGGAATATTTTCTGAAACAGAGTTCGATTTGGTCGAGAGCGTCTGCCCAAACCGTCAAAAAGATGAAGGAAAAGCTGTCGTCTGCCACCTTGCAATCCAAAACTAAGGATTCCAAGAGCGATCTGACAAGAAGCAAACAATCCGTTTCAAGTAAAACCTCTGGAGAGAGAACGTCAGCCTTTTCCGGGGATACCAGACGTATAGAACTCTCCAGAACGACGAGGGCTAGCGCTGCCAATCTTGGCATAAAGTCCTTGAGGAACGCCCTGCTCGAGAGTCAGCATGCGTCTAGAAGCACGGCTCGAGAACAAAAGAGATCGCCGCCAAGAAGCAAAACGGCCGAACCAAAGCTACCATCCGGCCGACATCCTGATTCCAAATCGAAGCCCAATAAAGAAATCCACAGCGTTCAGAACAATAAGAAAATCAAAGAAAGCGAAGCTCAGTCTAGGTTTTACAAATCGTTGAAAAAGCAGTCGCTTGATCAGAAACTCCGTACATCGAAGATTTCGATGAAATTTGCCTATGTGGATGATCCTATGGAGGCTTCTGTATCCCTGAGACAGGCTCCTGCATCCCTAGGAGCGGCTCCTGTATCCATGGGGGGCCGTTTCAACTTCGATTGGGGAGGTCCAATCTTCTTTAGGGATGGACTCCGTTTCGTTAAAAACGATTCCGTCTTTGTTAGGAAAAAGTCCGGTTTCTTTGGGCGAGATTCCATCTTCGGTTGGGACAGCACATTCCTCAGTGGGGTCGAACCCAGTTTCTTTGGGGACAGTTCAGTCTTCGATCGGGGCAGTTCCATCTTCGATTGGTACAATACATTCTTCGTTAGGATCAAACCCAGTATCTTTGGTCGCTGTTCCATCTTCTATTGGGGCGATACATTCTTCCTTAGGTTCGAACTCAGTCTCCTTCATGGCCGTTCCATCAGAAGCGGATGCAGATTCTTTAATGGCGAATCCTTCGTTCGGAACAATCCCCGAGACTACTCTGACTTCTTTCGGTGCTGTTTCAAATTCGTTAAGAATAGGAAGTACCTGAACTCTCTAGAGAAGATTTTATATTCGGACGAGCCGATCCATGCCTCGCTGGATACATGCCCATCGTTCTCTTTTGAAGACCTGGCGGTGTGTCCGGACAAATCCTCTCTACACGGGGAACCGCGGAAGAGCTCCGAGGATGGGACACGGCTGTCCGCCGGTAGCAGTGTCCGGATGGAGATTGACGAACTACTGGACAGAGTGGAGGAAAAGAGAGATCAGGTAGATCCTCCCAGTAGATGAGTTGTGTGGAGACCTTAGCAACTTGGACCAAACTGGACGGACCTCAAATTGTCACCTCGAGGTCCGTCACCACTTCTCGCGCAAGATCCTCTCAATAAAATTATGTTCCGCACGTCAACGACTCGCCGAAACTAGGCGGTCAATCACACGGCGAATAACACGTTGAACGCGACCATGTCAATAAAGCACACAGACTTGTAACTTGACGTTCCTACAATACATTGTCTAATATAAAACAAAACAAACAAAAAGGCTTTTATTAGGGCCCATTGCCCTGTATGGATTCGCCATACAACAACAAAATAACACAGTAATTTTTTCTCCCTTTCCCCATGTGCACGTGAGCCTTTTTTTGAAAAGGGATTTATTTACACATCTGTTCTTGAACTTTTCTCACTACCTCTTTTGTGTATGAATCTATTTACAATTGATCTGTAGAAATTATAGAGTTCCATTGCTATATTTTCTTTTCTGAAATAGTTCTCAGCGTCTTCAGTGGGTTGCTAAATCTCCAGAAGATGTTTTTAAGAGTTTTTTCTCTTTCTTCACCTAAATATTTGCATTCTATGATATAGTGGGAGATTTCATCAGATATCATATTTCCACAAATCCTGCAGTGAATGTTTTCCTTTTTGATGTATATTGTCTAATGTACCACACTTGAATGTTAGCTTAGAGAAGTTCTATAAAGGCTTCCTGACAAAATCTAACTACTCAATAAGCTGGATTCAAACCGTTGCTAAGCGACAGTTTCTTTTTTTTTGTTCATCATAAGGCAAACTTTAGAACAAGAGGATAATTCTATATTTACGTAACGCTCTATGTTTACATAACTTACATACAATATATATTTACATAACTTACATACAATAAATATTTACATAACTTACATACAATACATATTTACATAACTTACATACAATATATATTTACATAACTTACATACAATATATATTTACATAATTTACATACAATATATATTTACATAACTTACATACAATATATATTTACATAACTTACATACAATATATATTTACATACAACTTTTGTCTACACATATATTTACATAAATCCGTTGAAATATTTTACAAGGTATAAAACAAACTCTATATAAGATCCCCGTTTCTCCAATTTAACATTTTGTACTGCCCCAAGTTGTTATTATAATACAATATTGGGGGGTTATAGCTGCAGTAAAAATTGTTTTTTTTTTAATAGAAGCACACACACATTAACGCACGAAAGTTTATTTTATACACAAAACAAACTTCTACTGTCCTTACTGCGATGAAAAACCAATAACAAAGATTCCACCCTTCAGTGTAACATATATAAGCAGAATCATCCAATACAGTATTAGAGCTCTAAGTAACGGTCTGGTAGATTAAATTGGCGAAACCGCTGGGAGGGTTTACCACTGATGAGCCAAGCCCTCCCAATATATTTTTCATCGCAGTAAAGACAGTTTGTTTTATATCGTTCTTTAGTGTTTGGATTTGTTCTATATACATTAGATGGCACGTTATCGCCGTATAATTGGTTTTATTATTTTAAATAAGAAACACATGGCCTCCAGTATCTACAGGGACCTACATCTACAGGGTCCTACATCTACATCCTAGAAGCAGATGTCCTCCCAGACCTTTCGGTCCACAAGCCGACTCCAGTATGTACAGGGACCTACATCTACATCCTAGAAGCAGTGGCCTCCCAGACCTTTCGGTCCACAAGCCGGCTCCAGTATCTACAGGGCCCAACATCTACATCCTAGAAGCAGTGGCCTCCCAGACCTTTCGGTTCATAAGCCGGCTCCAGTATATACAGGGAGCTAAATCCACAGGGACCTACACCTACACCCTAGAAGCAGATGGCCTCCCAGGCCTTTCGGTCCATAAGCCTATCCTGTTCAACTCATAAGCCAAGTAACGGTATCCAAACTAGTGTTTGGATATTGTACCTGGAAAAACCACCTCCCAGGCAACGTGGAGCTACACCAACAGGGACCTACACCTACATGGACCTACACCTACACCCTTGAAGCAGATGGCCACCCAGACCTTTCGGTCCACAAGCTACACCTACATCCTTGGAGTATTGGCCAACCAGACCTTTCGGTCCATAAACCGGCATGCGATAGCATACCCATACTCAAGCTACACCTACAGGGAGCTACATCCACAAGGAGCTAGAGAATAGCGAAAGACTTCACAGAGAGGCCGAGTTAATTAACCTACGTCCCAGGGGACCAGCTGTCGACACTCGGCATACCTCCGAGGAAAAGTTGATGACATTTCCAACTTGGTTCCTTCTTGGAGTGATTGCTCTGAAACTCACGTAAAGGGAAAACATTGAAAATACATTTATTAAAACATCAAATCCGTGCATTGTTGGATCTTTTTACGAAGACTACGTATCTTCAGATCATAGAATAAACCAAAACACTAATTTTGATAAATCCGGATAATAAAACATTCCATCGCGCCACCCCTATAGGAATAGATAAATAAATGATATAAATTAAACATAAGGCGCCATCTATATATAATAAATATAACCATTTACTACGAATTATTATTTTGATATTGAAACAAACTCTCTGCTATGAAAAATATTGGGAAGGCCTGGGTCATCAGTGGTAAACCCTTTCAGCGGTTTCGCCAGTTTAATCTACCATACCGCGCTTTTTATAGCTTTAATACTGTATTGGATGATTCTACTTATATATTCGAACTTTGCAGGATAGAATCTTGGTTACGTAAACCATAGACAGTATAGCTTAGAGCATCGGAACAATAACTCTGAAAGATATCACAGTGACCTTCATTAAGAAACACGAGATAACCAAGTGTAAATAAAATTGCCTCTGTCTCCTTTAAAAAAACAGACGACCGGCGACATCAAATACTTTCCATTCCTTAAGTTGTATCCATGAGCGTATATATAAATATTTAAACCGTGTTATCATAGTTTTAAAAGAAAGGCTTGTGTTAAAAGGTTTTAATTGTTATATAGAAACAGTTGCTGGGGCTGTAGGGTGGTGGCTAGGTGTAAGACACATGTCCATAGCAGCGTGGCGTTGCTTACCTCCAGGATGTTACGTAACACCCCCATAACCCCCACAGTTCTGCGCGGCCATGATAAGATCTTATCGTGCCATAGTTTCTTACCGCAGTAGTGGAAGTAATAGTTTATTGATTTTACCATCAAGTTTTTTGTTCCACTACTTGGGGTGAGATAGCACGCGCCATAAATAACGACACTGGGGATGTATTAGTTTCAAAGTGGGGGCTCTCCCAGCTAAATACCTCACACTCCTTGGGAACTTCTTCGAGATAAGCTCCCATAGATATACATTCATGGACAAAACTTAAGGAAGTTGTACCTTTTAGCATGTATATCAGGATTCAGACAGTAACTCTGGAAGATATTACAGTGACCTTTATTGAAGACACACGAGATAACCAAATGTAAACAGCCTCTGTCTCCTTCAAAATAATAGACGACCGACGACATCAAAATAGGAAACTTTCTTAAGTTTTGTCCATGAGTGTAAATATCTCTTTTTGATATTTGTTTTCCATTATCCCTAGTAAACGTGGTACAAGCCATAATAATCATGGTCGGCAGTAGTTAGCGACAGCTTTTACTGCAAGTGCACCACATGTCTATACGTGTAATGGAGAAAGCAATTCGATTTTTGTACTTACAAAGTACCAGAGCCCCGTTTGGTTACTTGTACTCACTGGTGGGGTTGGCCTTTTGTAAGAATCGGAGGCCATTGAAGCATTTTAAAAAAAAGTGTCCAATGCGGGATTTCAATCCAAGATCGTGGCTGTAGAAAATGGACGGTTTATATAACTGCTCCAACGACCTCCCTTGTGTTTTTACCTAGAATATGTTTTTTTCATTTACTGTAGAAACTTGACCTAAACGGTTATAAAAGAAGTGGAACTGAACAATGCCATTCTGTGAGAATCTTCCCCGGTTATGTATAAATATGAAAATATTGAATTTTATAGCGTGAAAAGCCGATTTTATTTTTTCTTACATCTGAGGGCATGTAAGAAAGCATTTTTAAAATCGTAAAAAAAAACTTACAAAGTTTCTTCTAAAAAAAATCTACTTTGTAAATGGAAACTTGGTTATAAAAGAGAAAATTGAAAATTTTTTCTTCAAAACTCTTCCGCAAATAAAGTATCCGCTTGCTAAAAAACGACAATAAAATATCAATGAATAAATACATTATTGTATATAGGGGGGTGTGAATTAATTATTTTAAAAAGTTGCTCATCAATACCCGGTAATTAATACAATATTGTTCTATACTCAAACTCCTAATAACACAGTGTCTCCAAATAAAAACAATAATGATCTCAGGAAAAAGGAGAAATAGCAAGTTGAGCGCTCCCTCCCAAAAGAACTATGCCGGGAATGTTGGAGACAATATCTCGGCTGCCAAGTAATTAGCCAACATGGCGGCCTGATTAACATGGCTCCTCCATTTCCTCCCTTAATATGCAACTTCTCAATTTCCCTAATTGACATATTATATATTAAATCTAAGCTATATTAACTCCCCATTTTTAACTCAATTTATATAGCGTTAACCCATTATAGCAATTCCTCCTTACTATCAGATTTTGTCGTGTAGTAATCACATTACTAATATATAATATAATCGTTATGGATGTATGCAAATATGTACATACATAACATGCCATCGTCGGCAGCCAATCACGCATGCGCGTGGTGCAACAGGATGCTTTCTTGGCGGCATTTGAATATTTTAATGTTGTTAGAATGTTGACAAAGCAGATAGGGTTGGCATTTCAGTTTATGATTTCCTCGAGTTTCTGTTTTGTCAAAAATCGCCGATAGTTGGCGCCCTACTATATTTTTTCATACTTGGTTATCTCGTAGGTCTTCAATAAAGGTAACTGTAATATCTTTCAGAATTATTGTCTGAATCCCGATATACAGGGTAAAAGGTACAACTTCCTTAAGTTTTGTCCATGAGTGTATATATTGGTTATCTCGTATGTCTTCAATAAAGGTCACTGTAATATCTTTCAGAGTTATTGTCTGAATCCCGATATACAGGGTAAAAGGTGGTACAACTTTCTTAAGTTTTGTCCATGAGTGTATTTCCATTAGCAACTTTTAATTGCATTATCAGAAGATCCGTTTTTCTCTTTATTTATCCACCTGTTCTCAGTACAATTTCACTTTTATTGTAAAGATAGAGTCTGCCTGGCAGGAATTCATAGTTTTTCAAATTAAATATACTTCGGCCAGTAATTTGTACTATTTTTCACTTTTATAAAAGTTTATTGTCTTTTTCACGTTTCTGCGACCCACTTTCGCCCCTTTTAAAAAAGGTGGAAAGCTTGTTAGTGAAGTATTGTCTGACAATACCTCCAGGACGTCAGAGATAGCTGAAGTGTTCCAACTTGACTGAATATACAGACCAGAAGTGCAGAGCCCAGTTCCGGCAGTAGAAGCCCGGTGGTCCATATAATTACGTAGGATTTTCTGAACCATCTATCAAGAGATTGAGCATTTCCCCAATATTTTTATTTATTCCCCACTTTGATTTTTTACCGATTTTTTTTTATTTCCAACTTTCGGCCAACTCGTGATGTGCATCATAATTTGCGAATCCATAAACTTCAGCCTTGCTGTAGAGACCCCACGTCCATATCCCGTTAGAACTCCATTGCCTTGTGTCGTGGCTTCGGTGTTCACCGAATGTACATCCCTGCTTGGACTCAGTTGGTAATATGTAAAAATGTTACAAAAGGGGAATTATACTAGAATCAGGATGATAAATTAAAGAAAAAAAAGGCATCTCCTGATTGTGCAACTAAAATTTACTGATGGCTTCCGCCATCTGTCGGAATAAATATCAATCAATCGTTTATTTATCAATTATTATTGCACTACGCTGATGAGAGCCAACACCCCGAAACGCGTACTCGGTTAGATTTTCTGGATTATTCAATAATGAGTATTTTGGCCAATTCTGGAATAATTTGAACGGGTTCTTCCCGAGTAAATGAGTGCCTAATGATAATTACAACAACAAATGTTAATTATTCCAGATTCTGGAATAATTAAAAATTAACGAGAATAGTTGATAGTTATTCCGACAGATGGCGCAAGCCATCAGCAACTTTTATATGCACGATCAGGAGATGTAATGTTCTTAACATGTTGTGTGTTGGCGTCGACTCGCTGCACGTTTTTTTACGTATCTGTTGTTTTAAAACTTCATAGATAGACTAAAGTCAAACTTCGTGTTAACCAATTTCCACCTAGAAAAGATGGCGCGACAGTGGTTCGCTGATAAACGTCAGTGAGACAATAAATGTTTTTAAAGGTTATTATTCTCTGATGAACCACATATTTACATATTAGCTGTCGGTAACAGAGGATCCCTCCCATCTCTAATTAATCCCAAGCCAACCTACAATGTCTCTATTCTCTCTTTATATTGTGCATTTTAAAAGATAAGGTTTCGCACAACGAGCAACGATTTTTATTACAAATAATATAGCGCATGTGATATAGATTTTTTTAATTTATAGTTTACAATCATTTTTTAAACTTTGATAAGAATGATATACTGAGTGATCTACATTCATTGACAAAACTTAATGAAGTGGAAAGTCTTTGATGTCGCCCATCGTCTATTTTTTTAGGAGACAGAGGTTGTTCACACACTTGGTTATCTCGTGTGTCTTCAATAAAGGTCACTGTAATACCTTTCAGAGTTATTGTCCCGATATACATGGTACAACTTCCTTAAGTTTTGTCCATGAGTGTATTTGGAGGAATTGCTTCCTCTTCATCAATTTATTGCACACACAAGAATTAAAAGTTTGGGTAAATGTCAGATAGCTTCAGATCAGGAATGGAAACAAAGTTGCACGATGACATACTTGGGAACCACTGATAGAATGTTGTTCTCTATTTGCATGTGTACACACCCACACACACTATCAGGTTGTCTTTTGATTGATATCGCTATTGAAAAAGGGCATTCAAAGAAAAACAACCAAGACCTGAAATATTTTCAAATACTTGTAATTCTTCGAAAATATTCAACAAGAACTTCTAAAAGTGTATTAAATTACTGTCAAATTTCAAATATTACTATACTACTTACACTAGCGCTCAGCCAACACGCGCAGAAATGTTGTCCCATAACTCCGACATAGCTAGCTTACTACTGCCTTATAAATATCCATCCTGGGATGGTACCGCCATCAGAAGAGATTTACCTTAGTTTGCTTTTAGAATGAAACTTCCCCAACACCGCGGGTTTAGATCCAATCTCAGACAATCGCGGCGATGTTTTCCTTGGCCCCACTAACCCGATACCCGGGTATCTCCCTCTTATTACCTGAAATAATACGGAGATGTTATTATTGCTCTCCTGATTGGCTGGTTATCTGATCTCTCCGGTGTTCCCTCCCCCCCCCCCCCCCTCTCTCTCTCTCTCGTAGACACGTAATATATATATATATATATATATATATATATATATATTAATAGAGCAATCCATAAATAGAACTTTAATTAAAAAGACATATATTGGATCAAAATACCATTTATTTTACCAATATTTCAGTTGTGTGTGTGGCTTAACGTCAGCCTATTTCAAAGTATAACAACATATTAAGCTGCCTAAGCTTCCTCAATATGTTGTTATACCTTGAAAAAGGCTGACGTTAAGCCAACTGAAATATTGGTGAATTACTGTTCTGTCTGTAATTTTTATATTGATCAAACTATATACCATAAAAGTCGGTGGACGAGTAGGTAACACCCTCGATTCCCGACAGCCATGAACCAGGATTGAATCCCGCGTTAACATTTTGTTTAATATGTAAATAACCTTCATTATTTATTGTTGTAAATATCATAAACTAGGTTGTTCTTGTTGAGCGGCGGTACCTAGTGATTTTGGAACCGAAACTATATATCTTGAGGTATATTGATATTAATATGTTGTCAGTATAGCAAGCTATTACCGAACAGAAATTAACAGTTATATCTATATATGTGATCTGTGTTTTAATAATTCTCTTATATATATTTTTGTATCTTTTTCATATAAGAAAGGTAATATCTTCCATCAAAATAGACGCTAAACCGTCCTCGTCCCAACAACATTAAAATATACAAGTATCAGAGTCATCAATCAATCAATTCTGTCATCGTTTGCTTTTGTAAATGGAATAAATACCCAAATATGGCCATTTCTTATAAGCATCGGTGGTTCAGTGGTAGAATGCTCGCCTGCCACGCGGGCGGCCCGGGTTCGATTCCCGCCGATGCATTTTTTTTTTTTTACAATTTTTAAAACTCTTTCATATTATATTACTAGGGTAAAACCCGGGCGAAGCCGGGTACATCCGCTAGTATTTACCTATATATGAAAGTATATCAATAAATATATATTATTTCTCACCTCAAAAATAATATATGAACTTATCTTACTCATTATATTTCTCTCTTTTTTTTTCCCTTGATTATTTTATAGTTATATAACACTGTGTTAAAATATATGTAATGATCCGAAATCATTTAGTTAAAATTTGATATTTAATTCTTAGTAGACTTCATTGTTGGTGTTTGGAATAATCTCCGTCACAGAAAGGAAGTTTATAGATATCCAATACCCACCTCCGCTAAAAAAAAAAACGACATCGATTTAAAGGTTAAAGCACTTTTTTTTAAGAGAAAGTGGAAAGTATACCGGGGGAAAAATATTCTTTTTTTTTTTTTTAAATACAAAGGCAACCTCTTTGAAAATAATTATTGATATTTTGGGAGGAAATAGCTGTTGAGAATAAAACTGATGTATTTGGGAGGTGTTTTTCTATACTTGGGATTACTATAAGGTTGAAGTGATGGTTAGTTAGTTAGGTTATATTCTTATACTTTTAATTGCCATCTATCGTTAAAATTTGTAACAATTAAATTATGAAAAAAGGGGGCATCTCCTTATCGTGCAACTGAAAGTTGCTGATATGATTATGATGCTGATTAATCAAGAATGGGTATTTGGCCAATTCTGGAATATTTAAAAATCAACGAGAATAGTTGATATTTATTCCGATAGATGGCGCAACCCATCAGCAACTTTCAGTTGCACTATAAGGAGATGCCCCCTTTTTCATATTTATGCACCTTATCCCAGTACAATATCACATTTGTACTATTTTTTTCAAATTAAATTTACTGTTAATATGTTTCTTTTCATCTCGTCTTTTGAACTCCTTTATTTCTATGTATGTATCTCTATAACCTATAATCTTAATATAATGCATTAGGGAGGGTTCACCACTGATGAGCCAGGCCCTCCAATAAATTTTTCCATATTGCAGTAAGGACAGTAGAAATTGTTTAATTTCAAAAAGAATTTTGCGCGTCTAAAATAGTTTCTAATTTTAATTCTATAATACAAGGTGCGTTCATTAATTTCCAGGACTGCTCTGTATCTTTGAAAAAATAAAACAAATAAAAAAATTAATTTAATATTTTTCAAAATATGCCCCTCCTGCCTCAATACACCCGTTCCATCTTTTTTTCCAATTGTCGAAGCAGGAGATAAAATCACTTTTTGAGAGGTTCCTCAAGGTTGCCTTCGATTCAGCTTGTATCATATCAACGTTGTCAAATTTCCGTCCTTTCAAGTTCATTTTCAATTTAGGATAGAGGAAAAAGTCATTGGGGGCTAAGTCGGGGGAATAGGGTGGATGAGGGATCTGTATGGTTGAATGCTTGGCCAAGAACTGCAAAACAACATGGGCTGTGTGCGGCCGCGCATTACCGACGTGAAGTATCCAGTCATTGTTTTGCCATCTTTCAGGTCTTTTAAGGCGCACTGCCTCCCTTAAGCACCTCATTATCCCCATATAAACAGATAGTCCAGTCTCTGAAGATAATTCTTCTGTTAGATTTAATTAACTCCTTTATTTTGAGCTTGTTTTCCTCGCAACGAAATGATCTTGGACGCCCAGTATGCTGATCATCGTTTACCTTTTCCCGACCTTTTTGGAAGCGTGAAAATCATTCAAAAGTTCTTAAAGGGATAAAGCTGCATCGCCAAAAGCTTCTTTAATCAATTCATACGTCTCAGTAGCACTTTTTTTCAATTTAAAACAAAACTTAATGCAGATTATCTGCTCTTCGAAAATGGCCATTTTAAAATTAGAAATGCGAACCTTACAAGGAAGTTGTTTTGTTCTATTTTTAGATCGGCGCGTGCGCCACGAGACTCATGCTTTCAGTCAGGTGTGGTCGAATGTCCAATATTCAACTCTGTAAAAAAATATTTTCTCTAGCTTTTTTATTTATTTTATTTTTTAACCAGTCCTGGAAATTAATGAACGCACCTTGTATTATGTCCATAGGTTCTCTAAACACCTCTAAGCTGTCTTCCATAGTAAATGCAAGGTACTTTTCATCTCGTCTTTTAATCACCTTGTAATCCTATGTATGTACGAGGGCCATCCAATAAATAAGTTTCCCTATTTTTTTTCTGCGAACGAAACGTTGTAAAAATTAGTTAGTATAGAAGAAATGGTCACTAGGATGCGTTGGAAGCTGGTGACCTTCAAAATCACGCTACTCGTACGCGCAAGTCCGTAGCGCTTCAGTTTCCATGGAGCTACCACTGGTGAACGTGTCCACTTGCGAACTCCGTTCTGTAATTCGTTTTTTCACGGCGAAAAATTAAACTGCGGTCAATATTCATCGCAATTCAGTGTCAGTGTATGGTGAAGAATGTATGAGCATCCAAATGGTTCGCCGATGGCGTTCATGGTTCTTAGAAGGACGGCAAAACGTGCATGATGACGAGCGAAGCGGCAGCCCCGTTACTGCCACGGACAATGCAGCCGTTGCTGCTGTTCGGAATGTGGTGGAAGCAGATCGCCGAGTCACCATTGACGAAATAATTATTCGACTGCCTCCTGGAATCGAAATTAGACGCTCTTCGATTGGAACAATCATGTCAGATGTTTTGAAATTTCTCAAAGTCTGCACAAGATGGGTCCAACGGATGGAGGCAGCCCGAGCTTTCCTGGAAATGCATCAAAGAGATGGAGATCAACTGTTTTCCAGTATTGTCACTGGAGATGAAAGCTAGGTGCATCATTTAACTCCAGAAATAAAACGACAAAGCATGGTGTGGAAGAAGCCTGAGGAAAGTGCACCAAAAAAGGCGAAGTTCACAATCTCTGCAGGCAAAGTTATGGCTATGGAAAACTTCAAATGGGAAATTTTCACACATCCACCTTATTCTCCGGAATTGCCCCAAGCGACTTCCATCTTTATCCAGCACTCAAGTGGCACCTTGGAGGCAAGCACTTTGCGAATGATGACGAAGTGCAGGCGGAGGTGAACCACTGGCTACGAAGACAGGACACGGCTTGGTACAACAGTGGTATCTAAAAATTGCTACAACGGTACCAAAAATGTTTGGACAGAAATGGTGATTATTTAGAAAGGTAGTCTATGAGTTGTATAATGAAAATAAAATAACTGCATAATTGTAAATAATGTCGTTTATTTATTAAAAAATAGGGAAACTTATTTATTGGATGGCCCTCGTACCTCTACAGACCTATAAGCTTATATCCATAAGTTCTCTAAACACCTCTAAGCTGTCTTCCATAGTAAATACAGGGTAGAAAACCAATCCAATACAATAGTAGAATGGCCTGGAGATTAATTTAGTAAAACTGTTTAGAGGGTTCACCACTGATGAGCCAAGCACTCTCATTTAATAACTTTAACCATTGCAGTAAGGTATGTAGAGATAAAAAGGAACATATTGCCAAAAATATAAATGTTAAGAAATTTTAGTTAGTTTATATTGCAGATTATATTGTCTGGCCGGGCGGCCTTCATTGGTCCTGAAATAACAGACGTGGAGTTTGTTTTTGTTGTCGGAACGTCGAAAAAATACAAACTCTATTGGCCGGGGTATCTCTTAGTTTAATTCACTATATAGTTAATTAGTTACTTAGTCAATTGAATAGAGTTGTTTGTACTGACAAAAGTTAATACTTTTGCGGGTTAGCACACATTAAATGGAATAAGCTAGGGCCTAAATTAAATGTACCTTAATACACAGAAAAGCGTACACTCAAGAGTACAACACCAACAACAAAAAAGAAATAAATAAGAACTAGCGATTTGTAAAATAAAATAAAAAGGTACTTAGCTTTATTGTAGCGTTGGTAGGGATCGGACTCGGGTGACACAGGGATGCCAGGAGAACAGCCAGACAGAGAAAACTTCGTAGAAAAACACTTTAAGTGTCTCCACACCAATTCTCCACGCTCTGGGCCCCCCTCGCATTCCCTTAGTCCCCTCTTATATACAGACATAGCCACATTCGTCCAATGAGAAGACGTGAGAGATTGGTTCACCAACAAACGAAGACAACATTCTTCCCTCTAAAACCTGATCAGAAAAAAAAAAAACTGAAAATGTTTGTCAATATAATTTGACAGTACAACATACAGTTGTGGGAGGATAATATTCATGTATTAAAAGAGGCGGAGCTCCTGTTGAATGAGGTGGTGAGAAGCAGAGCTGGAGCTTTTGCGTTGTTCAAATTCTGGAAGACGGCTGAAGAGAAGAGGAGGCTATATACATAATCTAATTGATGTAAATAATTATATGCAAATAATCTATGTCAGGATTAGAATGACGAATCCTGTATGGGACTTTGATTCCAGTAAAATGCTTGTTGCTGCTGTTGTATATAGTCACAGTGTAGAAAATACTATACTATACCTACTACATATATCTCTGTATTCTTAGTTCTCTTCTCTTCAATTACTCTGTAAACTGGCGAATCCTATATAGGACGAGAGGTCCTCAATAAAGGCTTTTTGTTGTTGTTGTTGTTGTATTAAAAGAGGCACCTCTCCCTTTGAATATGCATTAGAATGATGCATTTGTTCATTACCGTAGTAAAAACTTTGCTGGTGTTGATGAAGAATGAATGTATACAGGTTGTTGACTTTTTGTCTGTGTTGTGTTCTCTACCTAACAAAAATAGCACTTGACGAACACTATAAGGTATGAACTATTTATTTCTATAAATAAGATACTTTCACTCTCCTCTTACACTCTATATACATCCAATCATTTTTACATATTTAATTTTCTATCATAAAATTAATACATATCTACATATATGCTGCATTTTTTCTTTAAGAATAAAATTTGCATATGGAATCATTACAGTCTGTATTTACCAAAACTGGTGTTGTGGCTTATCCTTTATCATCGCTAATAAAGTTTTCTGTTAGAGAAAGAACAAGTGCATTGTTATGATGCATAATCAAAGGGAGATGTACCACTTTTGGTACATATTTGTTTATATTTATCTTGTCTGGAGAACATCTCATGGCGTTGTTATTGGAGACTTTTTTTCATCAGCCTCTGACAATGACCTATGTTGATCAAAATCCAAGTTTAAAAGGTGAGAAAACATAAATAAGAATATCGATTATATTTTAATAATATATGTGTTTTCAAAATGCAATATATATATACACACTCGTGGACAAACTTAAGGAAGTTGTACCTTTTAGCATGTATATCGGGATACAGACAATAACTCTGAAAGATATTACAGTGACCTTTATTGAAGACACACGAGATAACCAAGTGTATATACACCATTGGACAAAACTTAAGGAAGTTGTACCTTTTAGCATTTATATCGGGATTCAGACAATAACTCTGAAAGATATTACAGTGATCTTTATTGAAGACACACGAGATAACCAATATATACACTCATGGACAAAACTTAAGGAAGTTGTACTTTTTAGCATGTATATCGGGATTGAGACAATAATTCTGAAAGATATTACAGTGACCTTTATTGAAGACACACGAGATAACCAATATACACTCATGGACAAAACTTAAGGAAGTTGTACTTTTTAGCATGTATATCGGGATTCAGACAATAACTCTGAAGGATATTACAGTGACCTTTATTGAAGACACACGAGATAACCAATATACACTCATGGACAAAACTTAAGGAAGTTGTACTTTTTAGCATGTATATCGGGATTGAGACAATAATTCTGAAAGATATTACAGTGACCTTTATTGAAGACACACGAGATAACCAAGTGTGAACAGCCTCTGTCTCCTTCAAAAAAAAAATAATAATAATAATAGACGACCGGTGACATCAAATAATTTCCACTTTCTTATGTTTTGTCCATTTTATCTTAGTTTTGCTTGCATTCTTTTCGTTATATCGAATTTAATTATATAGCGAAACACTCACCAAAAAAAAGGTAATTGCACATTATTTAGAAACAAGAATAATCTATAATCTCTCCAATCTCTATGAAAAGAAAGCATTTATTGGAATACAAGAAGTACATTTGCTCCAATAAATACATGACAATTTATTTAATAATTTACAGCATTGTTCAGTACATTAAAGGAAAGAAAGGACCTACGGGAAGTTTTAGAACTTTTATTCCACAGACTGGAGCGTAGAATGTCATAGAGTGTCCTCCAGGGTTGTCAGATAATATATGTCGCTGAGTAAATTTACGAAGGGGGCCCCAAATAAAGACTACAATTTTGTAGAGTGACAGTATTGATTCGGTCACCCAGGGGGTTATGTAATATTTCTTTAACGTCTAGTGCCCTCTGCTCATCTTCTCTATCCGAAATTATGTTATTGTCATTGTCTGATGATTAGTGTTACTTGGGTTCTATTGAAGATGGTTGGGTTTTGATAGCTCTAATAGATTAAAATATCGTTCAGTCTTTTACCTTTCTTTTTCTAGACGTTTCAGCAACCCGTTCTCGCCACGTGTCAAGGAAACACTCCATATTGTTGTTGTTTGCGAAAATAGGAAGATCTCATATTCAAAAGTTGCATAGACAATTGACAATTAAAAAATTTTATTGACATCTTGTCAATACATGCAAAGTGCACAGTCGGCACTATTTAAAAAAGATAATATGCATTATATACACTATGTACAATGTACATTGCGCCTCTGCCAGCGCTGCAGAGTTTGGTGGAGAATCACCAGCGACACCACGCAAAAGTTGCATAGATGGCGGAGCACGTCGATGTTTTAAAACACTACAGTATTAAACATAAGAGGCGAATTTTTAAATAATTAGGGACCATTAAAACACTAATTTTTTAGAAAAAAAAAATGTGCCCAATGCGAGATTCGAACCTGGGTCGTGTTTGACGAAAACCGACGACGTTCACCACTCCTCCTCCCCAACCTCCTTTTGTTTATTAATGTTATTAAACGGAATTTCAGAAGCTTTCGGGATAGACCTTCATCAACTTAATGTATATATATATGTGGTAAATTTAGCAATTATGTCAAATTATTTATTGGTTCCACTACAATGGACATCAAGCTGATTAAAGGCCTTCCCTAAACCTTTTGTAATTCCTCTTTTAATGTTTCAAACACAAGTTACATCTTTCCCTTTTGCTCCTTCGATAATATCCGGCCATTTAGAGGATTTCCTGATAAATACCATAGTAGCAGAGCGGTTTGGTGGATTAAATTGGCGAAACCGCTGGGAGGGTTCACCACTGATGAGCACAGATCCTTCCCGATAGTTTCCTCATCTCAGTAAAAACACATTAAGAAATGTTTATTTTGTATGTAGATAAACGTTTTATTATATTTTAACTCTGGTCCTATTGGCGATATATTATACAGTTAAACCTGTCTATAGCACCCCCTCTTGGGACTCACCAAAATAGGGTGCTATAGAGAGGGGGGTGCTATAAACAGGTCACTTTTAATGTAAAAAGTTTACATTTTAATGTTTAAAATCGGGCGCTATAGAGAGGAAGGCGCTATTTAGAATGGGTGCTATAGACAAGTCACTTTTAATGTAAAAAGTTTACATTTTAATGTTTAAAATCGGGTGCTATAGAGAGGAAGGCGCTATTTAGAGGGGGCGCTATAGACAGGTTTAACTGTAGCCTGTGTTATCCTGTATTAGAACTTTGGTGTCTGAAAGCTGGAGATTTGTGAATTAAAATGTTTTAAAAGGAACTTATCCCTAGAAGCTCCTGGTATGTTCACCTTGACAAAAAGTAGAGTTTTAAAATAATTCCATGTCTTGTGTGTGTGTACGGTATTGCTAGAATATAATGGCAAGTGCTACTTAGAGAGACGGGTGGATCTAGGTAATTGGGCGGGGAGGGAAAAACTGGGCGAGAGAGAGTGCGGAGTATAAGAAAAGAAGACAAACCAATTAGCGGTGTGTAGCTAATTAATTTCCCGTGACAGGCTGTGGTCGGACACCAACTGTGTGACACTACTAAGCCTCCTGGGCTGTCCGCAGGACAACTTGTGTGCCCCGGCTTTTATCATCATATCATTCTGTTAGGTTGTACACACGTTAGTACACACCCTCGATTTTATATAGCCACGTCACGGGTCAATCATGATGGTTGTCAAGCTCTACTCTTCCCCGGCAGACACAATCAACAAGCTTTACAAGCTCGATACCGTGATATGATTGAGTGGAGATAAGAAAGAAGAAGAAGACGACACGGGTTCGATTCCCACATTGTGGGTACTTATTTTTCTGTAATAAATAAATGTCTTAATGGTCAATTCTTGCCAAAATCCAACCTCACTAATGAATGAAAATAACCAAACGGGGCTCTGGTACCATGTAAGTTTAAATGGCTAACTGATCTCTACATGTCTAGACATGTGGTGTCACTTAGAGTAAAAGGCAGTCACTAACTACCCATCATGATTATCATGGTCTATACACCATGGATATATGACATATAAGCTTCTTTTTTATGGTTTCGTGATAAGACTGGAATTTTCCTATTTTGCATATTCTCTCTATGCAACTCGCCAGTGTGTAAATATACTCCACTGTGGAGTTTGAACCGCTGTATGCAATTGTGGAACCGTAGAAGTTTCCAAGGTGTTGAATTCTTTGTCAGCCAACATCTTGGTGGACATTTTTGTTTGAGAATGTAAGTTTCTTATAATATCTCTCTGGTGGTTTTGGAAGGCATTAGGAGGCGCAGTAAAGTTATTAATTTCTTGGACATACAAACGGGAGTCTCCGTGCGTGAAACAATGTCTTCAGAAGAAATAAGTTGTGGCAATTCATGGATTGTTGGTAGTAGTCCAACTTCACCAGGCAGTACATGGCTCAGACTTGTGTAGACCCTTCTCAACAAACGATATATATGTCAATAGACAGTACGTGTTGTTCATATGCAAATAAATAGTTTGCTGAACTAAACTTATTCATGAAGATTGGCGATGAAAATATTGGTGAAGAAATATTGACACTTATGGACAAAACTTAAGGAGGTTTTACCTTATAGCATGTATATCGAGACAATAACTCTGAAAGATATTACAGTGACCTTTATTGAAGACACACGAGATAACCAAGTGTGAACAGCCTCCAAAAAAAAAAAAAAAAACAGAGAACCGGCGACATCAAAGACTTTCCTATTTCTTAAGTTTTGTCAATGAGTGTATATATACATATGTACCAAAAGAGGCACCTCTCCCTTTAATTATGTACTAAAACAATGCATTATATTCACCACCTCACCAGTACAAAACGTAAGAGTGGAGATAAAGAATGGGTCACATAATCAGTGTTATATATGAAGGAGTTTAATGCAGCAAGCTTTTTATTTGCATATAAACACCGGCCCTAGACCGCTAGTTTGAGGTGACGGTCAATAGATGGCGTCTAGTTTTGACTGGAGAGGTTCCCTTTGTCTTTATAGTTTTATATATATTTAGAAAACATGCATATACACCAATACCTCGCTTTGCGTCGTTTCGTTTTGCGTTTTTTTCGAAGTTGCGTTGATTCGAGTCTTCAATTTTTTTTTTTTTTGGGTATTTTTTTTTTCCTAAAATATGGCAACACCTTTGTTTTTGATTGCGCCTTCACATATTTTCACTTTGCGTCGTGTTTCTTTGGAACGTAACCCCGACGCAAAGCGAGGTATGGGTGTATTGGATTTATAAATATTTTTATTACTCCGATATTTCGAGGGGCAACTATAAATATATAAAGGCAAAGATATTTGGGAAATGGAGCCATGCATTCACTCTAGGTTAATAATAAACTGTTTTTTCTTGAATCAAAGCATGTGTTTTTTAACATTCAAAATACTGGATAGGAACATTGCGACTGGCGGGAGTTGTTCAGGATCCATTCCCCCCGGCAGAATCCAGTTCTATATTTTATCTGCCCTCTAAAATGGGAAATATGTCAGGTGCCCCGGGACATATGTAAATATTCCCGAGGAATATAGAAATTTCTGGGGAAATCATTAGTTGCCCAAATATGGAAGTACTCTGATGGACTTCCAACTTTTCTCTTTTTTTTTTTTCTTAAATACAACTTCGAATATGTCTTTCGCTCGGGTTAATGTCAAATATTTTTTCTCAGCTCTGTTTTCATATTTATATATTTAATTAAAAAGACATATATTGGATCAAAAAATAATTTATTTTACCAATATTTCAGTAGGCTGAACGCCAACCTTTATCAAGGTGTTATAACATATTTAATGTGTGTCAACAACAAACTCAGCACCAATAACGTTAACATATTTACATATGTGCGGGTGTGCAACTTGGGTAATTTATTGTGAAAATGTATAGTTGTGTTTACCAAGTTGTATACAATATGTATAGTTGTGTTTACCAAGTTGTATACAATATGTATAGTTGTGTTTACCAAGTTGTATACAATATGTATAGTTGTGTTTACCAAGTTGTATACAATATGTATAGTTGTGTTTACCAAGTTGTATACAATATGTATAGTTGTGTTTACCAAGTTGTATACAATATGTATAGTTGTGTTTACCAAGTTGTATACAATATGTATAGTTGTGTTTACCAAGTTGTATACAATATGTATAGTTGTGTTTACCAAGTTGTATACAATATGTATAGTTGTGTTTACCAAGTTGTATACAATATGTATAGTTGTGTTTACCAAGTTGTATACAATATGTATAGTTGTGTTTACCAAGTTGTATACAATATGTATAGTTGTGTTTACCAAGTTGTATACAATATGTATAGTTGTGTTTACCAAGTTGTATACAATATGTATAGTTGTGTTTATATTGACCTATTTAACTGACATCGAAATGAAGATTAGATATGTATATGCAAATCATTTTAAATAACTCGCATTGTTTTATTCTTCTAAATAATTAAAATAGGATCAGTTTTATGGAATTTTCCATGAAAACTTTTCTCGTAGGATGTTATGGAATCAAATCCGCCTACTGATACTGATGAGGGCCATAGTCCGAAACCATGGTATACTGGCTGTTGGCTTGTGGCAAATTATCAGTACATTTTAAAGGGAGAGGTGCCCCAAATATATATTTGGCATAACGTGAGGTTTAAGGAAGGTGGTTCCCCTGAGAAGACGCCATTACGCACCAGAAAACAAATAAAATATTGTGAGAGGGAAGTTTTTCTCTTCTCCAATCTGAAAAAAACTGCAGGGTTTTGACGGCGTTCAAATCTGTGTTTGACTTTAATAGAATACTTGAAAGAAATATATATTCCGCGCCGTTTTTCCTCCCCAAATATGTCCCATATAGATTTAAGGAAACTTTTACAAAAACTCTTTGATGCCAATTGTTGGGAAATTTTTAGCGTCTTTAGAGTTTCTTCTATGGGGTTTTCTTTGTAGAATCAGAGCTGAAAGCATTCTCTCCTGTTACGTCTGTTGTATATCACGTTATTTACATACTTGTCCTGTCTCTTATGCAATTTAAACCTGCACAACTACATTGTAAGATGTGATACTGTACCTTATTAACTCGGACCTTTCAGCGCGAATGTTTCTTCATTCTTTTTGTAACCTTACCAAAATAAAGCGTTAACTTTTTAATGAGAACTCGTTCTGGTTTATTCTACGGCACAATGGAAACCTCTGAACAAAAACATCTACATCTCAAGGTATAAATACAGTAGACTCTCCTATAACGCGAGTTTTTACAACGCGATTTCGTACAACGCGATAAAAAAATTGCGACATATTTATTTATACAACGCGCGCGAATTTTCGTATAACGCGTTATAAAATACATGATATTTGTCACTAACAATTTACCCTAACAACATTCGCGTTATACAAGTTTTATTTCGTACAACGCGAATTCCTATAACGCGATTTCATACAACACGGACACACATTAATCGCGTTATAGGAGAATTTACTGATATTGTAAGTTATCTGGCTCATCCCAATGGTGATCCAAACAGGTAAAATGTTGTATTCCCTCCAAGTACAGAACCTCGGGGCAACTCCGCTGAGAATACCTGCTGTCAATATGTTCCACGGCGATACACTGAGAGAAATTACGTCACACTGCTGTCCTAAGGCGACACCTGTCCCAACTGTCACATCTGTTTGACACTCCCCCGGACTGTATCTTGATGATGCCGTGGGAGGAATTTAATCTTCAAACCACTCCTGGTCATTTCTACTTACATTCTACTGCTACGGCGTGTTATATTAGAATTAATTAGAAGCTATCGTGGCATTTATCTACATATTTCCCAGTTTGTTTTCTCAGTAGTTCAATGAAGAAACGTCTGTTTACCTCCGCTAGTGTTAACGCCCGGTCATTGTTGACATGTCCACTGCTGTGTGACATCACATGTCTTCTAGCTGGAGGTCATCAATTCTCTCTTGGCGTCGTGATTGGTGCGTTGGATGGCTCGACTGACTTATTTGCATATATCCACTCATAGATAAAACTTAAGGAAGTTGTACCTTATATCATGTATATCGGGACAATAACTCTGAATGATATTACAGTGACCTTTATTAAAGACACACGATATAACCAAGTGTGAACAGCCTCTGTCTTCTTCTTTTTCAAAAAAAAAAAAAAAAAAGACGACCAGCAATATCAAAGACTTTCCACTCCCTTAAGATTTTGTCCGTAAGTGTATAACTCCGTATTTACATCTAACAATTATTTACATAGATAAAGCCAGCTGGGCCAATAAAAGACACGCCAACGACAAACTTTATTTACTTGGGAACTACCGGATGATTATTCCTCTTAAAAAATTATTTGCATAAGTTGATGCGAAACACCACTTTGCATATTTCGTGAGTTTCAAAAAAGGTCAGTTTACAAAATCCGTATTTTATTTTCTATTTATTAAATTTCACCACACAGAACGTAATTCTTACAGCTAACACTCGGGTCTACAAGAACAGCTTTCGTCAGGTTGTTTTTTCACAGTTCTCCCGTCCTTACACTACTGTAGTGTATCCAGCCCGGCAAACAACGACTGGAGACAAAAAGCAATTTGTGCTCATCAAACACAACGCTCGTGTTTACCAAACGTTAATTGGGGGGTGATTGGCTTGATTTAAAACAAATCTGATTGGCTGGAGGGCAACGCTCCTTCCTCCTAATTGGACAGTTTCCTCTCAATACGCCTGGCAGTAATGGTTTACGTAACATCCCTATTAATTCCCCTTCAATTATCTTCTCAGGTAATGTTTTTGTGGCCAAACGATGGTATTGATTGTCTGCTGCTGCCATTTTGAAATATCACATTCAGAGGCAGTTGACATTTTTGTTTGTTTTCAATAAGATAGAACTCTTATACCCACCGATGGATTTTGGGAGAAATACTTTGGGAGTAATTTTTCCTTTTTTTTTTTTTAAATCTTATTTGCATAAGCTGTTTATTTGCATATATCGCTAATTAGGTAGGATTAAAAATAGATGTGAAGTAAGTACTTTTTTACTGTTTACTTTTTTGATATTTGAAGGGTTTTATAGAGGTAAAAGCTTAATAGATATAAGCTTAATCGATCCGGGAAATGTTGTTTTAGACTGAATTGTACTGGTTTGGTTTCTGGGAGTGGTTGTGATCGAATTGTGGTAGTTATATCTGGGGACAGATTCATCTCATTGGTGGACTGAGCCATCTCATTGGTGGACAAGTCATCTCATTGGTGGGCAGTCATATCATTGTTGGACTGAGCCATCTCATTGGTGGACAGTCATCACATTGGTGGACAAATAAATCTCATTGGTGGACTGAGCCATCTCATTGGTGGACAGATTCATCTCATTGGTGGACATAGCTATCTCATTGGTGGACAGATTCATCTCATTGGTGGACAGAGCCATCTCATTGGTGTAGAGGTCATTTTACTGGTAGACAGGAGTGATTTTACTTTGAACAAAGGTCATTTTACTGGTATTGGTGGACAGAGATGTTAGAACAAAGTCATTTTAATGGCGGACAGGAGTTATTTTAATGGTTAACGTGGTCATTTTACAATTGAATAGGAGTCAGTTCATGGCGGTCATTTCCCAGAGAGCGGCACTTGGAGCTGCGACCAGGCGGCGGGCGACAGCTGGACCTGTGCCGACGTCAGCAGTTGGAGGTTCAGCACGGCCGCGGGGACGAGGCGCAGCGCTTCGAGCGTCGCCGACTCCTCCAGCTTCTCCCCGGCCGGCCCGCGCAGCGCGAACGCCACCCCCGGGTCCTGCAGCTGGCCGCGCACCATCTCCTCGACGTCCTGGAGCCTCTCCACTGCGGCGAACGTCCCCTGTAGCACGACGTCCTGCGGCAGTCTGACCCGGATGACGGTGTAGCCGTAGCTCCGCGGCAGCTCCGGGATCTCGTCACGCTCGCGCTGGGCGCTCGTCCGCATCTGGGACAGCAGCTCCGCCCGCCGCTTCTTCAGCGCTTGTTCCCTGCGGGCCTCGTCGAGCGACAGCTTGAAGAAATTGTCGGGCAGCTCGAGGCGCGTGGCCGCCACAGCGGGCGCCAGGACCTGCACGTTGCGGTCCAGCTGAGGCACGATGGGCTCCGTGGTTGTCAGCACTTCCAGCGGCCATGACAGTTTCTCGATGTCGTCCTGGACGAACACAAGGAACGGTTCCTCCTCGCCCTCGGCGTTCTCCAAGTCCATGCGTCTAAACCCCACGGCATCCAGGAACTCGAGCGCCCCGTCAAGTTCCGCTAGGCGCTCCTGGAAAGTACGGTTTAGTACACGTAGCTTGCGGTACTTCTCTTCTTCCGGGTTGTCGAGGATGTTGTTGAGACAGCGGGAGAGCGTCTCGACCCCCTGACGCACCCTGGAGACGTCGTTACAGGAGAGGAGGAGCAGGACGGACGCTGTGACGGGGTCCTCGGACATCTGGGAGTAGAGGTACTCCGCCAGCTGCTCTATGATCTGGTCGTAGGGGCCGACATCCGGGCCCAGGAGGTCGCACTTGAAGTAGACGCCCTTCACCATCGGGTGGCCCTCGCTCTGAGGACTGCGGGCCGGGGGGAACGACGTCCGGGGTGGCGACGGCCGGGCTGGCTGCCTCCTCCTCCTCCTTAGCCGCCTTCGCCTTGAGACGTAGCGCGTTCCAATCCACGTTCTGGGCCTTCTGCGACATCTGGAAGCGTGCGAGCGCCGCCTCCAGCTGCGGGAGACGATCGGTCTTCGAGGAACTGCCGGGCTGACGACCGCTGGAGACTGGGGGCGAGTCGCTGAGTCTGTGCCCTGGCCCCCACTTCTTGCTCACGCCCGATGACTTACTCTTCTTGGAGGATTGGAATCGGGGCGAGGAATGATTCTTTTTCATGACCTCTCACTTTCCAATCGGCTTTTTGCTAGAAATACTTAGTTTTCTCCATTCTTGGCTTTTCTCTCCACGGCCCCAAGTCACATTTAGTGGGAAGTGTTTGTGCTCCATTTCCTTTTGAAACAAATTTCTGGCGGCTGTTTAACACTTTCTACATTTCTATCTTTCTAAAATTTTGACCGCATCGTTCCGTTCTATTTGCATACTGGCTTTCTCAATAAGAATCTTACTAACTTACTCGTCCGTACAGCTGGGCTCTAGGCGTGACCTCCAGCGGTAAAAGACCTCTCTCATCCAAGTATACTCCAGCCTTCGTAGACGAGCTGTGACAAATGGGAAAATGTAGAAATAAGAAACATGTGTGTGGGCATCACACCCAGAATGACCTACCTTGATAACCCTGGACAATTCACTCACCACAGCGACTCGAGCGAACTTTCCCAATAATTGTCTTTATTCCACACTTGGTGAGCGCTTTCAGGAAAACCTCATCTTCAGTACAAAAGTCAAGATAAAAACGGGGATAAAAAATAACATATAAGCATATAGGCCACCTATGTGTGGTAGATTAATTGGGAGAAGATTACATGTGCATATATAAGAAATGTCCTTAACAAAGATAAAAACTTACCAAGTATGTAGCCTCCTTTTGAACCCCGAGGTGTATTTCTGTAGAATGTTAACAAAATTACACTCATGGACAAAACTTAAAGAAGTTATATCTTTTACCATGTATATCGGGATTGAGACAATAACTCTGAAAGATATTACAGTGACCTTTATTGAAGACACACGAGATAACTACACTCATGGACAAAACTTAAGGAAGTTGTACCTTTTAGCATGTATATCGGGATTCAGACAATAACTCTGAAATATATTACAGTGACCTTTATTGAAGACACACGAGATAACTACACTCATGGACAAAACTTAAGGAAGTTGTACCTTTTAGTATGTATATCGGGATTCAGACAATAACTCTGAAAGATATTACAGTGACCTTGATTGAAGACATATGGTTTTCTGATTTTAAAAAAAAGTTCGTTTTCGAATTCCTCCTACCGTTCCATTTATCCAAACGGCCATGTGTTGGGGTATTTACATCCTCGGACGTCTGCCCAAGTGAGGGCTTGTCTGCCCGACTACAAATATTTTCAATAGTTCAATATTGTGGCGAAGAAATAATTTATTATATAATTTAATTATTTAATGAAAATATTTGAAAACATTTATTATTTGTAAAATCATTACTTAGTTAACTAGCTTTCTTACTCGATATTCTCTAGCTGTAGATAATTTGGTTGAGTTGTTAATATTTGTCGACTGGTCGTGGTGACGTCATCAATAAATACTTTCACATTTCCAGATATACAAAGACTTGATTTCTACGCTACAATATTAATAATTGTATATTATCTTGAAGATTGGACACGACAACAACAACAACATCTTGAAGATAGAAGTTTCTCCTTGCCGGAATCCATAGTTCTTAAAAAATAAGAAACACTTCAGAGGCAAAATAGGTTTTATTTTTCCCACGTTTCGACAAAATTATTTTGTCCTCGTTAAAGGAAAAAAA